>JANHFX010006475.1:0-29524 GCA_027560015.1 Chloroceryle amazona
CGCAGGATTCGACCTATTCGGGCAAGTCGGATGACTCTGAATAGTGTGGGGGACACAAAGTATTTCTCAATCATCTCGGCTAAAAACATACCTAAAACAGAAAAAGAACCCACCGGAGATACATTATATCACACTAGAAATTTAGAAAAATAGTTTTTAAATTGGTGATTCTATGTAGCAATTAAAGATATTCTGTAGATTCCACTTCCATAATTTCTGTTGTACCAGTTATGCTTAATATTTGCATGTATAATGTATTTTTTATGATTATAACAATTTTAGTGGTTGGGTTAGGTGAATTATTAGATAAACTGACTTAGTTGTAAACAAACCTTCAAATGGCAAAAGCCAGACATATATCTCTATTTGAATAAAAGTTCACCTTATATTTATTTCTTTTAATCTCTTTTTAGTTTAATAAGCAAGACTTACCTACTATTGAGAGAATGACAACTACAAAATCAAAAATGTTCCAGCCTATAGTGAAATAATAGTGGCGAAGTGAAATTAATTTCAGGACACATTCTCCAGTGAAAAGGACAATAAAAACTAGGTTTATCCAGTATAAAATATTTTCCATTTCTTCACTCTGGTCATCAGTTTCTACCATCATCGTAACCATGTTAAGACAAATAAGAATCATGATGCTGATGTCAAATACTTGCTGTGTGACGAAATCAAAGACCATGCCTTGGAATTTGTTCTGAGGAGAAAAGTTAAAGAGAAACAAACAATACAAACTGTACTTGTTTACCTGTTAGAAAAAAAGTAGATTAACAACATGCAGCAAGGCCTATAAGACTTCAATAAAAATGTAACTAGAGATTTTAAGTACACAGATTAAAGTGAATACAACACTTCAGTTCATCCTTCCACATTGATGTTTTCATACCTCAAATGGTTGCAAGGAAAAAATAAATTTTCTTACATGAGTTTTAGTTTTCCATTTTGAATGACTGACGCATTAGTGAATGCTAGGAATGAAGGCGTTAGCCCAGCTCAAGTGCCTTTACACTAATGCATGCAGCATGGGAAACAAGCAGGGAGATGTGCACCACAACTGCTATGACATAGTTGCCATTACAGAAACATGGTAGGATGACTCTCGTGAGTGGAGTGCTGCAATGGGTGGCTACAAGCTCTACAAACAAAATAGGCAAGATAGAAAGAGTGGTGGGGTGGCTCTCTATATTAGGGAGTGGTTTAATTGCATGGAAGTCAGCAAGTGTGACGGACCTGTCGAATGTTTATGGGTAAAATTGAGGAAGGCCAATGAGGCTGATATCCTATTGGGAGTTTGTTATAGACCACCCAGTCAGGATGAAGAGGTTGATGAATTGCTTTATAGACGACTGGCAGAAGCCACAAAATCACAAGCCCTTGTTCTTGTGGGGGACTTCAACTTACCAGACATCTGTTTGCAATATAACACAGCGACAGGAAACAGTCTAGGAGATTCCTGGAATGTCTGGAAGATAACTTACTGACTCAGCTAGTGAGCCCAATAGGGGAGGTGCCTTGCTGGACTTGTTTACAAACAGAGAAGGTCTGCTGGATGATGTGGTTGTTGGAGGCCATCTTGGGTTTAGTGACCATGGAATGAGTTTTCAGTTCTTGGCCAAGCAAGGAGAGAGATCAGCAAAACTATTACCATGGACTTCAAAAGGCAGACTTCAACCTGTTTAGAACACTGGTTGAGAGAGTCCCTCAGGGTACAGTCCTAGAGTGCAAAGGGGTCCAGGAAGGCTGGACTTTTTTCAAGAAGGATCTCTTAAAGGCTCAGGAGCAGGCTGTCCCCATGTGTCATAAGACAAACTGGAGGGGAAAATGACTGGCCTGTCTGAACAGGGAGATTTTGCTGGGACTTTGGAGAAAGAGGAGAGTCTACCACCTTTGGATGAAGGGGTGGGCTGCTCAAGAAGAGTATAGGGATTTAGTTAGGTCATGTAGAAAGAACATTAGAGGGGCAAAAGCTCAGCTAGAACTCAGCCTGGTCACCGCTGCAAGAGATAATATGAAGTGTTTATATAAATATATAAGCAACAAAAAAAGATCCAGGGAGAATCTCCACCCTTTATTGGATGTGAGGGGGAACACTGTTACCAAGGATGAGGAAAAGGCTGAGGTACTTAATGCTTTCTTTGCCTAGTCAGACCAGTTATCCTCATGGTATTCAGTTCCCTGAGCTGGAAGATAGGGATGGAGATCAGAATAATCCCCTCACAATCCAGGAAATAGCAGTGAAAGACCTGCTAAGCCAACTGGATGCCCATAAGTCTATGGGGTCAGATGGGATACACCCGAGGGTTCTGAGGGAGCTGGCGGAGGAACTTGCCAAGCCTCTCTCCATCATTTATCAGCAAACCTGGTTAACTGGGGAGGTTCCAGATGACTGGAGACTTTCCAGCATGACACCCATCTACAAGAAAGACAGGAAAGAAGATCTGGGGAATTACAGGCCTGTCAGACCGTCCTCAGTTCCAGGGAAGATTATGGAACAGTTCATCTTGGGGGTGATCATGTGGCAAGTGCAGGACAACGGGGGGATCAGGCCCAGCCAACATGGGTTCATGAAGGGCAAGTCTTGTTTAACCAACCTGATCTCCTTCTATGATCAGGTGACCTATCTAGTGGATGAGGGAAGAGCAGTGGATGTTGTCTACCTGGACTTCAGTAAGGCATTTGACCCCATTTCCCACAACATTCTGCTGGAGAAGCTGGTGGTTTGTGGCTTGGACAGGTGGACTCTTTGCTGAGTTAGAAACTGTCTGGATGGCCGAGCCCAGAGAGTGGTGGCAAATGGAGTTAAGTCCAGTTGGCGACCAGTCACAAGCGGTGTCCCACGGGACTCAGTTTTGAGACCAGTCTTGTTTAATATCTTTATCAATGACCTGGATGAGGGGATCGAATGCGCCCTCAGTAAATCTGCAGATGACACAAAATTAAGTGGGAGTGTCGATCTGCTTGAGGGTAGGAAGGCTCTGAAGAGGGATTTGAACAGGCTGGAGTGATGGGCTGAGGTCAATGAGATGAGGTTTAACAAGGTCAAGTGCTGGGTCATGCACAGTCACAACAACCCCAGGCAGTTCTACAGGCTTGGGGAGAAGTGTCTGGAAAGCTGCCTGGTGGAGAGGGACTTGGAGGTGCTGGTGGACATGAGCTGAACATGAGCCAGCAGTGTGCCCAGGTGGCCAAGAAAACCAGTGGCATCTTGGACTGTATCAGAAATGGTGTGACCAGCAAGAGTAGGGAGGTGATTGTGACCCTGTACTTGGTGCTCGTGAGACTGCACCTTCAGTACTGTGTCCAGTTTGGGGCACCATGGTACAAGAAGAACAGGGGAAGGGAAGGGCAGTGAAGCTGGTGAGAGGTCTGGAAAGCATGCCTTATGAGGAGAGGCTGAGGGAACTGGGGTTGTTTAGTCTAGAGGAGACTGAGAGGAGACCTTATTGCTCTCTACAGCTACCTAAAAGGAGGTTGTAGCGAGGTTGGTGTTGGTCTCTTCTCCCAAATTACTAATGATAAAATGAGAGGAAATGGCCTCAAGTTGCATCAGGGGAGGTTTAGATCGGATATTAGGAAGAAATTCTTCACAGAGAGAGTGGTTAGGCACTGGAACAGGTTACCCAGGGAGGTGGTGGAGTCACCACACCTGGAGGTGTTTAAAAAACAAGTAGATGTAGCACTTGAGGCTATGATCTAGTGGATAGAGAGATGTTAAGATTCTATGATAATTTTTACATGGGCATATTTCTGATCCTTCGGTATCAATAAAAACAGAGATGTTTGTAAATAGCTATTGGTCTGATGGATATAAATAATTTTACCCCTGGTCTTGGTATAGGTTTTTGGGGTTTTTTGGATCCCAGCTTTTTCATTGCATTGTAGTATTTCTTCTGCTCTTCTGTCATAAATATATCTTGACCTCCAAAGTAAAAACAGGAAATCAAAACTGGTTATAATCACATTTATATTCAGTGTTGAAAAGAGTCTTAAAAGAATTTGATTTAATTTATTCATGAAATAAAGAAGACTGAATTGGGAAAAACCTCTTAACTATCAATGCTGCTGTCTGCAGTTTAACAATTTGGTCCAGAGTTTGAAAGTAAAAGACATCCAATTCCAGGAATGTCTGTGAACACAGGACTGGATGAATCTCTTTTGTGGATAAATATTTGGGAAACTTGAAGACAGGGGAATGCACGCACCATACTCTGGTCAAGGTCCCTAACCTTATACCTCCAGGCCTCTAGTTCTATATGGTTTCAGATCATTCAGTGCCGCAAAATAGAACTTGAATACTTTGGATCATTAAAACATAATCTGTAATAGTGTGATGAAATAATGCTTTATTTTCCATAATCAGGTAGCACTACTTTTTACCTTTTTTTTTTTTTCTGGTGTTGATAGAATCACTGCAAATCAAGAAAAAAAAAATCAAGAAATTATGAGCGCTTTATGAGGCCTAAATCAGGGGCTTGATCATGTAAGGAGATTTCATTAAATTTAGGCATGGAAATACAGATGAATTGAGGATGACCAAACTGGACATTGGAAATAGAAGGGTCTATCCCATTCACTGCAATTCAATATCTTAGGATGTTAATACGTAGTACATCGTGGTAAGATTTTATATTCTAATTACTTCAGCTTTCTCAATTTTGAACAAACCTTGGGTATACATTCCATTTATCATGCACCTACAAAAATACAGTATTTCAGAATATATTTAGAAGATAATGAAACAATACTTATCTTCTTTTTTTGCTGATTGAAGTTATCTATAATGACACCAATGAACAGGTTCAGGGTGAAAAAAGACCCAAAAATGATAAAGATGACAAAATACAAATACATGTACAGGTTGTCTTCATATTTGGGTTGCTGTAATATCTAAGAAAAAAAAGTGAAATATCATTCCTAAGATTTCATGAGAAAATTTCAAGTGAATGGCAACCCTGGCCAAAATGTGCTTAGTATTTTGTGCTTGGACAGTACTCCTCTCACATATATCAATGTAAGTTGTCCATTCCATCTATTACTTGCAGTTTGCATTTAGTTTTCCACATTTTGTTACAGCAGGATCTCATATTAATTGATATTTGTTTCATTCTACAGTATGGATATTAATTGCTTTTGGAGGATATATAAATACACCCTTGTTTATAGACAGACCTGAAGAAAAAAAGATAAAATATTTGCAGTACTTACATCTCTTGAGTCAATAGCCGCATACATAATATCCATCCAGCCTTTAAATGTAGCCTGTAAACAGTACACACCTGTTTAAGCCTAGGGCTTGAAGACAATTCATATTACTTCCATCAGTTAAGTACAGGATCAGGAATAACTAGCATAACATGAGATTTCTAGATAATTTTGTCATTTGGCTTTCTTCACAGCTGCTCATCAGATACACTGCTGTGTATCCCTGTGTTTTGTCTCTATATGAACATTTAAAACAGTAAGTGTAATTAATTTATTTCTAATTAATTATCACAAATGATAGAATGCACTATAATTTTAGTGGACTAAACATTCATCAAATCATGTTATCTGCAAAGGCTATGTACAGCTGAGAAACAGCCTTATGTAACAGAGTTACCACCAATGAAGACTGATGTGTAGTCTCTCAAATTAGTCAGAAAGGTGGCAACCAAAGGGAATCAAAAATTTTATCAGCCCAAAACAGGTATTTTCATATCAAACAGAATTTTGAGTTTTCTCTACTTTGAAAGACTTCAATGCTTTTAGTACTTCTATTTTCACTTTAAATATATTATATTGTGTTTTACAGAGGCTAGATCCCTCAGATATGTTCTGAGATAAATTGTTGAGAAAAAGATGTGGTTTATGTGCATTCAAGATTAAATATGCATCATAGCTGGCAGCATTTAGTGAATTTTATTGCTATTTCCTCTGCCCAAATTCTGTAAATTTTTATATTTGACAGTGAGGTGGCGATTACTTCCTCTTAATGTTCAAAACAGAAAGTAATTTCACCTGTTGTAGCAATTAGATCTCTTTTGACTAGGCAACATCTCCAGGTAGAAATTACTCAGTTTTTAATGTAGTTGTGCCCAGAACAACACAAAAAAGTGAGATAGTTCTCTGTCATTTAATCATATGGAGCTTTCATTTGTAGTGAAGGTTTTAAAAAGCCTTTGCTTATGCAGCGTACAGAGCAGCTGGCATCATCCTGAAGTGAACTTAAAATGAGAAAGAATTATTTTCTTAAAGGAAAAGAGGCCTTTTACACTTTTGAAATGGTGGAAAACGAAAAACTTATGATTATCCTTTGATGCAAATCCAGTTTGCAACAAGTTTCACATCTTGGGGCCAATACAGAATATATGAAGTTCATGCAACTTACAGTACGATTGTGACATTAAAGTGTAATATCAGAGGACCAAGAAATCAACAATAAATCTGAAAGCAGTCTCAGCTGAAGAATTTTAAGTCCTTATGGAATATTCGGACTGCAAAGGATCCTAGGAGAACTAGGATCAGCTTTTTATGTAATTCCTAGTCTAAGTTTAACCTGATCTCAAAGATTTATTCTGGCACTTTTGTTTATTGTTTCCCAATATCTAAATCCTTCTGTTGTCATTTAAGACTGTCACTTGTCATAATGATTAGATATCTGAAGAACAGAGCACCAATCATCCTTTGTGCAGTGCCTTTTACTTATTTGCAAACACTGTTTCTGCCTTTCTTCTTTAGGCTGTGATCACTCTTTCTTCAGTCTTTCTATGTAGATCTCATTTCCCAGAACTCTGATTGTTCTCATTATTTTCCTCTCAGCTCTCTTCCACTACTTCATTTTTTGAAATGTCAACCAAAACTGAGCTCAGTATTTCAACTGAGGTGTTACAAGGTTTTAAAAGGGCAGATGATTACTTCATATCTTACACATTCTACTTTTGTTTCTGTCTTGGTATATTATTTGCAGTTTCTGGAATGTCATAGATTAGATCGAAATCAGCACTTCAACCTGAAACACTAAATGCAAATAATGGACATATTTTTACATAAGAAAGATGGTGCAAATGATGAAGTAGTCTTATGCAAAGCATGTGTTGCTACCTCAGATTCAGACACATGATGATGCTTGCATATCACAAAGTGGAATTATTATTTTTTTTTTAATTCATGGGTGCAGCCTAGACTAACTAGAATTAATGGAGAAAAAAAATAGACTTATTTTAAAATATTAAGCTTCACCATCATCAGTAAACTACTCAATTATAAAAGACAGTACTTTTCAGCTAGCACTAGGAAAAAGACATGAAGAACTGAGCTATTATATGATAATTATTATCATTATTATTATTAAAAATGTAACTTGAAAAGTGCATGTGGGTGGAAAACTATAACATATTAGTATCTTGCAGTTCAAGAAACTACACTGACAAATACATTGTGTATTTTCCACAATAAGTTTCACAAAATTATAAGATACAACTGTTATTGAAAAAATGAAGAAAAAAATCAGTCCGAAAACCTAATTAAAAATAACTGATTTTAGTAATAAAATACACTGCCTTATCATATTATTTGCTTTATTCTAACTCCCTCCTGAAAATCAGTAGAAATCAGTGAATCTAATCATTATTATGCAAAACCATTTACACTAGTTAGGAACTTAGCTGTGAGAAAACAGATTCTTAATTTCCAAAGCAGAAATGTCATTTCATCAGGAGAACATTTAATTTTTCAACATGTTGCCTGAAGAACAGCAAATAATGGAACTGGAGGTTCAGTGTCAAGGCATCACATTTAGTGAAACAGTAATTTTTTCTGCTGCATTCAGTAGAAGCTTAGGTCTACTTATGTTAAGCTTAAATTTATCTGCAATACATTTTCCTTAACAGAATTAAGCCATTATTTGGGCATTTGTGCATACTGAATAAAAAATAACAGAAATATGACTAAGAGATCAAATTCTTAGTTTCCTTTTTGTATATTAAATAAAAAAAATATTATATATTCTCAGTGGCACTAAATCAAGAGTAATTAATTGATTTTAATGATTATAGCAGTGTGAATGAAATCAGCATTTCTTGCAAATGCTTCCCCCACCCCCCGCCAAGGGAATGCGACAGATACATCTTTGAATACAGATTCAAATGTACTTAGAAAAGACTACAAAACAAAAATCCTCCAATCTACTTTACTATTGCTGAAAGTAAGTAGAATTTTTTTGCAGATGAATAATTTTGTAAGTAATGCTGGAGTCTCACCACTCCATTTCTTTACCAGAAACACACACCAGGAAGATTCACGTTCCCCTTTGGTAATACAATAGCATCCTGCTTTTTAAATAGTAACCTGCTGGAACTTTGAAGCTATTCTAATCTTACAGACCTAGAATTCAGCTTCTGATTTTTTACCCTACACTTCACAAGATGTATTTTATTATTTATGTTAGTAACAGCAGAATAATATAATGTTGTGCTTTGAGATTCACTGGTTTGCCACACTTTATCCTGGTAAACAGGATATATGCTTACCAGCCAGATAATAGCAGACCTCTGGGAGTTTTACTTACCAAAGAATCCAAACACTAGGTTCAATTTAAAGCGGCATAAGGCCATAAAATTATCAGGGCAGATGCCACATCTCTTTGTGTACACCAACCTCTTCCTCTTCACTCACTGATGCATGAAAATTGTGAAAGGAATTTCTCCAGATCTGTCTCTGCTTTGTTGCTTTTCTTTAGGGACAGAGAAATACTCAAACAACTTCAGACCAAGAAATGAAAAAAGAAGTTTGCAGATCCACATAGACCAATATGAGCTATGCTGTATCATAGAAGAAAAAAAATCTTATAGAGAGAATGTGTACTTTTATGAACAATGGCATGAATATTGTGCTCTAACTTCAAATTATGTAAGAATTTTGGAAGAGTCTCTCATCAGCAATGTACAAAACTGGATTATACTAATGACACATACTGTTAGCCTGTATTTTCAGGCAGAAAGAAATATAACACTACTGTCAATACTAAAGATTATCCACACACACCCTTCCCCCAAAAGAAAAAATGAAATAAAATACAGTGCAAACTAAAAATTAGTTTATGTTTGTTTTCAAGGTCCCACATTCCAGAAAATCATTTGCTATCATTGCAAGGAAACTCAAGAAAGAGCTTCTCAGAGAGTTCTTTTGGCTTAAAAAGCCACTGCCACACATTTCCAATTTTTTTGAGCTATTTCTATCTGAAATTATCCAATTTCTTTTGAGTATTTCTGTGTGAAATATCTATGTTTCTTTTCTGTATTCCTCTTGAGAAAGAGTTGTTTGGTTGGGGTATTTTCTTGTTTTGTTTGATTTGTTGTTGTTGGGTTGGTTTGTTTTTCTGTGACGAACAGGCCCATATACTATCTGAAGAAGTTTTTCATGATTCAAAACAAAAATTACTCAGAGGACTCATTTGTGTCTTTCCCAGAAAAATAAAGCCCTCAGCGCCAGGGTTTGAAGTTTGACTTTTTTTCACTGGATTTTTCTTTTTGTCATGAAAATGGTATTAATACCAGAAGTATTCACTCCAGGCAGAAAAACCTCAGTGATGCAGAAAATACTTATGTTGTATTACCTATAATCCAGAAAAACTGAAGGGATTTATGATCTTTTTGACTGTCTCAGAAGGCATAAGTCAGAGGGCAGAATGCAAGATGGAAATAATACTGGATTATAAGAGGCAATTTTCTGTAGTTAGTTTCTAGCTTCCTGAAGAAGGTACCTTGTATCTGTAATTCACTCATTGATACTTATCACTGGGTTTGTCATTAGAACAATGACATTAACCTCTCTGGGGTTATTTTTTTAGGTTCATCACAACCTACACAACAGTCAGTGCCTGAGGTTGTTCGGGTGGAGAACTGAATGACTTCAGTAGATTTAATTATTATCATAATCATTATGGTGTTAAAAAAAAGTCCATTCATCTTCTCATTGGTTACACAGAAAGAATGTCCACTTGCAGACATGTTTTTTTTTTAATCAGACTTTTCAGGCTTAATACCTTATTTTGGTCCAAATACTCATGTCTCAATAGCTTTATCTTTGTTTGTGACACAGTAATGGATACCTCTAACTGAGTAATACCTTAGTATTTACTCATCTTTACTATTACTACAAGCTTTTTAGGAGGGGTAGGGAAATCTAGGGTTATGACATATCCAATTCTCATGTTTCTTCTGAACACAATGGCTTTAGAATCCTGTTCTAGATTCTCATCCAAAGTACTTTTATAGATCAAATAGAAAATCACTTTATAAATATCTTCTTTAAGAAAGTAATGTAAGCATCTCAAGCATTTATAAATTATGGCCTTGGATGCTTGAAGGTTAAAAAACCCCCACAGATTCTGCATATTTCAAAGCATTAGCTGAAAATTAAGCTAATACATTGCTCTCTCTGCCCTAGGGCTTTTATCATTCCATAACTGCAAAATCACTACTAGTAGCTTGTTTACCAAACCCTAAAAGAGCCAGGGCTAAGTGTCTTGTTTGTGCAATGACAGAGGTGCTCTGTGTTTTTTTCTGGTATGTCAAAGAAAAAATTTCTTCATGCTTTTACCAGCATTTTAATTATACAGAAAAAATAAGTGATGTTGTCAGTGACATTCTACTCACACATGCACAAAAAAATCCAACAATGTCAAGCCTTTAATATCAATGCAAAAATCTCTATATTTCAGATACTGCAAAACAGCTGTCTTCTCCTCCCTTGAGAGCTAGATAACTCCATGGTAGGTCTAGATTAATTTTTCCTTTGGAAGCATACAAAAAATAAGCAAATTTCTTCCAATTTGCCTCCCAGAACAATCCAATAGTTTAAGACTCTAGGTCTTCACGTAGGAAATATTTTTTGCTATACAATGAAGAGAAGATGAAATAAGCAATGTATACTTGGGACACTGAAGTAAATATGATTGCAAGTAGCTGAGGGATGGTGACTGTGGGCACAGATCCAGGAAAAAAATGTATCTGGTGTTATCCCTGTCTCAGAACAGACTAGATTACTACTGGAAGAAAAGTTGCAAACCACTTGGAAAGAGTTTTGTTCATGCCTTGTTTCTCCTGAAGGTGTTTAAAAAAGCATTCTGTTCCCCTGATACCAGGAGGGATTCCAGGCCAGTGGATTTCAAAAGCCAGATGGAGAAAAAGAAATATTTAATAAAGTCCTTCTATTACAAACCAATTTTGTTATCAAAATATAATTGTATTCAGTAGTTTATTTCTAAAATACTGCTGGTCTCTCTCTGCTCTTTGCTGGTGTGACATTAAAGTGAATAATTAATCATAGTGAAACTTAAATTGTCAGAGTTTCAGTCACACAGGTGAGATGCATTATTAGCTGGAAGAGGCAGTTCACAATGCTCAGAACTGTTGTTATGTACCCTATGCAGGCCCATGTTGATGCCACTGCACCATATAACGGTTTGTATTGTTGAGATGCCTTATGCCAACTAAAAGCTAGAAACTTGTTTAAAAACTATAACAATGAAAAACTAAGATTCTGCAGGATTAGATAGTAACCTCAAAAAAACTATAGAAGTTGCTGAATGCTCACAACATGGGTTAGAGACCAGCATTTCCTTGATTAAATCTGTGTCACATTATTAGCTACTCCAAAGTACAAAGATAATTAGGGTTGTGAGAACACAATTTGTGTTACTGGACGCATAACCTTACAGTATCTTTCCGCATATATTTTCTTCCTTCTTTTCTTCCCTCAGTTTTTGCTAAAGAAACTTCATTAGGTGGTTATGCACAGAAATAGCATGAAAAATATTTCATAGATTATAGCATCTAATGATATTTTTCTTTCTTTATTTCTCTTCCAAATGATAATTTGCTTCTTAGATCACATAAGTCTGCACTGGTGGCAGCCACATCACTGAGAGAGGATTTTCTACCTGGAATTCTTGTCTGTGACTTAATCACACAAATGCAGATTTGTTTTGTTTAAAAAAAAACAACAACAAAAAAACAACAACCAAAACCAAACCAAACCAAAATGCAAACAAACAAACAAACCAAAAAAGAAACAAACAAAACCAACCAACAACCCACAAAAAAACCCAAACAAACAAAAACAAACAAACAAAACCCAAAACAAACCACACCAGGAAAAAGAAAAGAAAAAACAAGTATAACCTAGGCTGAAAGCCATTCCTACAAAATTCTAGAGTTTTAAAGTTAGATGGAACTTGAGGACTAAGACAGCTATAAATAGGAACAATAGCAGTTGTTCTGTCAGATATCCTCAAAATTCTTTACTGATCTTAGCAGGATCTACTTGCTGCTTACGATGAAAAGAGTAATCCATTATCAGTGCAGCAGTATAACTAAGTCACAGACAAAAATCATCAGGTAAATGCATTTTTTGTCTTTGTTGATAGAGGTGCTTTATACTATTATGTATAAACAGTAAGAGGTACATAAAGAGTGATCACTTACTACTTGAAGTAAAGAAAGATACCCAAATCCTACATTATCAAAGTTTACTTTCACGTTTTTCCATCGGGCACTTTGATTGTTTTTTATGAGTTCCTCGCACTGACTAAAATTGTTGATTTGGTCGACTTCAAACCTTTCATCAGTTGTAGTGTTAACACAGTAGTAGAACTTCCCAGCAAACAGGTTTACTCCCATGATGCTGAAAATGAGCCAGAATATAAGACAAACGAGAAGCACGTTCATGATGGATGGAATTGCTCCTAAAAGGGCATTCACAACCACCTAATACACAAATACAGGGGGAAAAAGAAAAGAGTGTAAGAATATTTACAGCAATAAAATTTTGTACACTGTTTTACCAATGCTAAATGCTTGTTCAAAAGTAATACTATAAATGTTAAAGCAGTACATTAGTAACTGTAGCATTGCACTGTTCCTTTAATTACTTAACATTAGTACATGTAATGAAAGGAAAATAAGTGAGAAAATGAAAATAATTAAAAGAAGAACAAAAGAAAAGACCTGGTGGTAATAAGATGAAGCCTGACACTGATGTGCTCTATATAAAAAAAAAAGACAAATGTGTTAAATATAAAACCAGGCATAATAAAATTCTAAGAATGCATCAAATTAAAGCTTAAAAATGTTTAAAGAAAAATGGTGACCTGTAAATTTGATCAAAAAAGCTTTGAAATTTAAGCTGAAATCACAAATGCCATGAATCTAGAAACTAAGCTCTACATTAAAAATATTATGCAGGAATTAAATACATATCTTTTTTGCCTTATTGTTCCATGCAAGATTATAACAAAGATTAATTTCTTTGTATAGAAAAGCAAGACAGTTTTGCAATATGTCTACTTGAATCAACATAATTTATTTCAAGCTCCAGTCTTATTGTTTCATGTATTGAGTCAGTAATACCCTTCATTTATCTAAAGAAGGACATATATCAAGGACATAGGGGTTTTGATTTTGCATTTTAAATTACTTCTAGCCAGTTGCCTTCTCAGACCCTTGCATGTATGATGTCAGTAATTATTATATTTTTCTGATATACGCAGTAATTAATCACATGTGTCTGTCAGAGCTATAAAAACTTCTGTGATATTTGTTTGACTAATAGCTGAGAAATCATTTCTCCTTAAATATCCAATACCACATCTCATTTACACGCTACATTTTAATTTTTTTTCCTCTGTGAAACTTTCAGGATCTTGTAGGAAAGTAAAATAAAATACACAGTAGTGGTCTAATTCTCAGTAATCCAATTCCTGCAGTAAGAGAGGAAAGGATTAGCAAGGATGGATACTTGGGGTGTATTAAAGTGTCTTAGTCCATCTTTGTTCCCTGCTTTCTGCAACACACAGGGATCTTCCCCATTACCAACATAACTCTGAGCAAGCTAAAGCTGCTCAATCTTACTACCTGTATTTCACAACATCTTGAAGGCCTTTGGAAGCGGAGTATTGTGGTTGTGTTACTCGTCACTCAGCACCCTCCTCCTCCCAAATGATATGGCCAGGAATTAGGACCTGTTTAGAGATCTTAGATAGAAATGTTATTCTCAGGGCATATTTTATTCTCATTTTAAGGGCCTCCTCCATTGCCAGACAATAGAAATGGGACCTTTCTGTAATTGAAATATCTTTTATAAAAACATGAATGTTTAAAAATGTAGCTTTTCTTGGCAGATTTTTTTTTTTTGGTGATAACTTTAAAGGAAGCATGCTTGCTTCTTAAGATTTCAGTTGTAGAAAATGTGAAGTATCTAAGTGATATATGCATAATATAGTTGTTCATAAAGGCTAACAAGGTCCCAGTAATATTCCGAATGTAAGAAACTCTATTCAAAGGAGTGAGGGAAAAGCTTTTTACTATCCTTTTGGGAAGAAGAAATCTGTTGCTACTTAGCTTAACACAACTGAGAACAACATAAAAATTAGGAATGCAATGATTTTGGAATTCATTCCAAGTCTGATCTGATATATGACTGTACAATGCTACTGCTGCTTTGAAATTATAGGCCAACTAGTGCTTGTCTTACGCTTTCCTTTTTTTTTTTTAAACTTCACCCATAAAAATGTTCTGGATGTGTTATACTGATTGAATTCCTCTGTTTAATCTTGGTGAAAAACCCGAAAATAAGTATGTCAAGAAAGAAAGATGGAGATTTTTTCCTGCAGCTTAAATAACTTATGGTTACCTGTTCTCACACAAAGAATGGTTTTGCATGAATTGAGTGCCTGTAGCAGTTAACTTTAACAACACTGAGATCTGTTAGACCACAGCACAGATCCAGAACAGGCAGCAGAATACTAACAGCTACAGTAGTTGTTACAATAATTATGAACTGATAATAGTTGTAAAAAGAAAGATTTCTAGAAAATGCCATCAATGTGTTTCATATCTTTAGATGAACGGGTAAGGCAGTCTTGCTGCTGAGACTGCCAAAAGATCAGCCACATCATCTTGAATAAGAAGTGAACATCTTCCAGCAACTGTTCCAACAGCAGTTTCAACAACTTATTTCATAGAGGTCACTGAAAACCCATCAAATGGTAACAATTTTTGGTCACTACTGACCTGGCCTGGATGCGAACTGGTGACCTAGAGATGAAAGGCTCTGTATCCTATTACCAACCCCTTGAGCTATCCAGTCCCCCTGGAAGGTTTTTTAAGAAAAGAAGAAAAGAAAATTAAAACTTTTAGAAGTTGTTTTCTGTTCGTGTTTTGTTTGATTTTTGATTTTTTCCCCACCAATGTGGAGCCTTTGCCCTATCATGTTTATAATGCAAAACTGCATTTTTACGTGCTGGTCAGATGCTCAGCTGACTGTAAAGTCCACCGTAGGAAGAAGTCTTTCATTTCTTCAACACATACAGTTGGAGACAATCACTTTTCCAGTGTTTTTTTCCATTTCCTCTTTTTGCTTTGGGAATAGCTGGGGTGTATCAGGATAACCAGGACATTAGATTACATAATACACATCCAAGACAGCACTCATAAATACACACGTGGCACCTATGCACATAAGTTACAGCAAAAGGACAGAAAGAAGTGCACAACTGCAAAGTGAATTGAATGCAGAAAAGAGATCAATTACCATTTCATAATGAATTAAAAATTTAGCAAACTGTCAATTTCATCTTGCTGAAAAGAGTCTGTGGGGGTTGAAAGAATGTTGGCTCTTATTTTTGCATGTTCTTCTAAATGAGATCAGATATATGTGATTCTAAATGTATTTTTTATTTTTAAAGGGGCTGTTCTTTTGGGCCTGTTTTCTGTTATTCCTTGGTACAGAAAATAATGTCAATAAATTGGGAAAAGACATTTGCAGATGTGTTTGTTTGCCTGTTTTAATTACCTATGCATTTCCTCAAGGCTGGGATGCTGTTGGTCTGGCTGACTCCAGTGAGCAAGCTGCAAAAGCCCAAGCTGATTCTGCTTGTTCACCTTCCTATAGCTTCAGGAAGATGGAATAGCAATAAGTGCAAGTGAGAAACAACACCTGACAAATGGGCTCTAGACTTATACATCTCAGCTGATATTCACCCAAGAAAAAAGTAGTTGTGGGAAACCATGACTCCTCTAGAGGAAAGCAGTATTTCATATATATATACACAATTTTTTTAATGTTTACACTTTGATAACATTTATCTTCCAACATCAGATTGATAAAAGCGTTACTGCAATGCTAATTGTCTGTCTTCTGGCTGATATGACATTATGTCTGTATAAATTACTAGTCCAGTTGTATTTCACTTGTATCTTTTTTTTGATAACTGTCCAAAGAAGACAGCAAAATGGAACTAAAAAAACCAAACCAGACCAAAACCCCAAAATATCAGTTTCGCTACCAGATCTGTGCATATGTATAGAATACCAGTTTACCCCTGTATGAGCAGAATACATGGAAGCTTTACTAGATTCATCCTTGCTGTGGGACACATGTCAGGATGAAAATGTGTTGTAGTTCTCCGAGCAAAATAACTTTAACAAATACTGGTGCCTCAGGCTTTCCAGGGACTTAATGGATGTATCAGTACATCCTGAAATCCATAAACAAGAAAGGAACAATCTCCCGTAGTTCTTATCCAATTTTTTCCATAACTTTTGCAGCTTCTGTGAAGCTAGTTCAGACTCTGCCCCTGGTGCAAATGAGGAAGAAGTTACCATCTTTGGATGGAAAGGAAGATTATACAATTATGTTTGGAACGTAATGGTTGGACCTGATGATCTTAAAGGTCTCTTTCAACTAGAATGATTCTATGATTCTATTATACTAACATTCTTCCTTCTTAGAAAGACAAAAGTTCTTCAGTTGCTTCCACTTTGGATGTTGTCAACTTCATAAATTTAAGCTTTAACAGGAAAAGTTTCCCAATGATTTCATGTGCCATATCTCATATCAGAGTCCTTTGAAGGAGTCCATCAAAAGCTAGGGAGGTTATTTAACTGTTAACTCATATTTTTTTCTGCATTTACATTCTCACATAAGATTCACATACATAAGCATAGAAAGCAAAATAAAATTTACTTCACCAGGACCTTTATGGATGAAATCAAACCTTATGTTCTGTGCATGATGCATGGTCCTAACAAGCATAAGACATGTTCCTCCTGTACTCAATTCCTTGATAGCTGTGAAAGCTTGAGAAAGCCTTCAAGAACTCCAAGGAAGAGAAACAAATTGTGATCTCTAAAAAAAAAGAATAGTTTCTTATTACTACCTGTATAGTCACACAGTCATAGACTCCAGATGGTGCTTGTTACAAGAGAGTTATTCATCTCTCTCTTAACAGTACAAAGACTGAAGAGACAGTTATTCAAAGACAGCAGCATTCAGAAGTTTGACAACAGTATGTGTAGCATAAGCCACATTACAGCAAAATAGGAAAATTCATTCCTGGCTCAAATGAAACAGTGACACTGCCTTGGGCAAGATTTGTGAATAGCTATGAGTATTGCCTTGTCTTGAAAAAGCATAACGCAAGAACATCTGCCGTAAAATCATTAATCTCCCCTGCTCAACTGGACAAAGCCTAGATGGACACAAAACTGCGAAAGAGAACATTTGCACTGAAAGATGAAGTGAGCAAGTAGACATTGGCAGATTCCTTGTTCACCTCAGTGGAAAGCAGGGACCATTTTGTCTCTGCAATGTCATGTGAAAGCAGCACCTTCATTCCTGTTGTTCCTTCTCACATGTAACCTGTGAGTGTTTATAAGGTGGCAGGGGGCTCAGCATGACAAAAGTGGTTGAGGCAATCTCTTTTATCTGACCAAACAAGAAAAATGCTGTAATCATGGCTTCCTATTCTCCCTGGTACTACAAAACAGGCGATGAAAAGTGCCTTTCTCTGAAGTTAGAGGAGCTATTTCTACAAGTCATAACACAGCAGAAAGTCAGTGCAATCAGAGGAAATGGGTACACAGAGTTTAAATTAGGAGTAGCTACATCAGTTAGAAATGTTTCTCTCGAAGGCATCGGAGGTACCCTACCTGTAGGCCAGCACACAGAATACAAACACTGCACAGTGCAGAGAATTAGACTGATCCTGAGTGGAGTCTTTGGGATCTTTGCCACAAGTTGCTTACTGTGAGGTTTGGAGGTGTCCACGAAGGAAGATAATTGGTGATGCAGTACAGGAAAAATATTTCCACACAAGATGTCCTGTCTCCTCTAAGTGTATCCAAGGAGGTAGATGGAAGCAGGATGTTAGGTATGGATACATAAGGATTAAAAATTTTTTATGGTAAAGGGATAAAGCATATGTACATTCCCACAGAAGTAATGTAGATGGGAACTTTTATTCAAAGATAATAAAAGAAAATTTATCACATTTTTCCAACATTTATATCAGCTAGTAATACATATTTGACAATGCAGCCTAGCAGATGAGGACAAAATAGGGGTGGGAGAAAGGGAGAGGAGGAAGAGAGTGAGAGATTGCAATAATTCTTTTACTTTCAAACACATGGTTTAAGAAAATACACCAAAACTACATATTTTCTCATTGAGTAGCTTGGAATGGGTACACTGGGAAGAAACAAGCTACATATGCCTGATGATCAGCTATGAATTGGCTTTAGAGACAACAGAAGATAAGAATTAAATATTTCTGAGAGTGAAACTGCAACCTACTTGACATTATCCAAACAGTAATGTTAGGGAGAAGCTATGGTGAATCTAAAAATGTAGATTCATCCATGTTATTCAAACTTTCTAATTTTAAATTAATTACTCCTCTCTATCTTACCTTAATGGGCTTTCTTTTGAGGAACTCTTAGAACTTTGTGCCACAAACAGAAATCAGGGTGGTGCACTGTATTTGTATGAATGTGTGATCAATAATCCACAAATTATGTTCCACTGTTCCAGTATTTCCATATAGTCCATGCATCACTGTAAAAACAGCCCCCAATCCAAAGACACCTCCAAAATCAAATATCCTCACCCTCCTCAAAAAACTTCAAGAAGAAAAACCACAAACCTCACCAAAATACTTTAAGAATTTCCCATAAACCAGGTTATGTCCATTGCCTCTTTTTATCACTGTTCACATTTGAGAAGTGTTTGACTTTGTGTTTTCTAACCTTCAACCAAAATGTGAGATAAAATAACTATAATATAGACACCTTTGCTACACAGTTGGCCTTAATGCCATGTAGGTACATGAAATTTATTCTTAACTACATTATTTCTATGATTATGTAAGCCCAAAATTAAAGAACATTTAAAAAAAATGTTTAGAAAAGTTAGAAGCAAAGGAAAAAATAAACCTGAAATCTTGTTCTAGCAAACTAATCCTGATCCTTAATTCAGAAACACTACAAAATAGCAAAGAGAAAGTATGTAAAAGTAATTTATGATAGGGAGACTGAAAGATTATTTAAATCAAGGAAAAAAGCACAAAAGCTTGCTTCATGAAAGAAATGAATGCATTTTCTCAGTGTTAGAAGTGGCATGAGAAACACCTCACATGTGAAGCAATTAAAACATTTGAGTCTTTATGACAAGATCTATGATAGTTTCCAATTTTTTGAGTAAAATGAAGACTGTATTGGAAGTACAGGGAAGAGTATTAGAAAATTATAATTTAAAGCAGCAAGTGTAATAAAAAAATATTTAACTGAGAGTATGCAAAGAAAGACAGGCAGATGGAAAGAATCAGAGAGATCTGACAAGAAGGTACAACAAAATCTTAAACTTAACAGTAATTAATAAATTAAGTTGCAGGAAGAGATAAAAGATATGAGGAAAAGACAAATCAGTTCCTTAAGTCAATTACAGTATTTTCTACTTTTCCTTACTTATTACTGCACAAGTGCAGTTGACTGAAGGATGCTTCTGATAGTGAATTTTATCTTCAAAGAAAGCAAAATACTTCCTCAAACACTATACACAAACTATATTTATAACACTTTGTGATGGAAAAATATCATGATATTGGGTGGTGAGTTGACACTAAAAATGACACAAAAAATGTTAGCAGGGAGGTTCGAATAGGTGATCTCTAGAGGTCGCTTCTAATCTCAACGATTCTGCAGTTCTGTCCTAGTTTTTATAAGAAAATTTAACTTGTAGCAACAAAATCATTTCTTATTCATGTAACAGTCTACCAAAAGCAAGTTACACTGTTGGGTTTAACAAAATACTGTAGTTTTCAGAGTATCTTACATTCTGTTCCTCAACAGAAATCAAGTATACAACAAAATGCTTTTGAGGACAACATAGCAGAAAAGACATAATTTAACATAGGTATGATGAGATACAATAGCTATCTGACAAGCAACAAATCACATGGTTCCATTTGTTTGAGAAGACCTAGTAAGTACTGTAAATACACATGATCATGACAACAGAGTAATTATTTGATATGGAAACAGTATCTTTAAATTTCATGCAATGAAAAATATTTTTTTTTGTTTTTCCTGTTGCATAGCTGTTATTGAACTTTATGTGTTCTTTAACATTTTTAATTAAAATGTAAACCGTATTATGTATCTCATACAAATTTCATTAAATTTGGATCCTAAAAGTAAGGATTTTTTTCAAGATACAACAAACACAAGTTCAGGCAAAAAAATGTCATTTTCAGTTATATTAGAAGCTCCTTCAAAATTTCTCTTCTAATCGTGAAACTATGGTCCAAGAGAAATCTAAAAATACTAAGATATTTCCTGTATGATTTATGAACATCTATAGAGTCTTACATCGTACTGTGTAAATTTTTTTCATTTCTTTCAAGAGACATAACACTTCTAATAGAATTTCCTTAAAACTCAAAGGTAATGAATAAGATCACAGTCCTCCAAAAATCCTTTAAAGTGCATAATCTTTTGATCGACAAAATATATTTCCCTATATTTAAGAGAAACTTCCAGAATACAGTGAATACAGTTTCTTGAAACTGAATGCATAATACTTCACTGTGATATAAGATGTTAAATTTATAGTGAATGTTGTTTATGTTGATACATCATTTACACTGAAGCTATAAAAAAAATTCTGCACTAATGATACCCTCACATAGTTGGTGCTTGCAAGTGTTGAAGTCCAAGAACTGGATTTTTCTAAAGCTCTGATGGTGAATGTAAAATTTTTTGTATTGCTGACATGTGTCCTGGAAGATATTTCTAGACTCCAAGAAAGATTCTACGAAAAAAAAAATACTGCCATGGGCATTTTATAAAATTACAAAACCTAGTTTCCAACACAGGCCAAAGACAACTGAATTCAGATTCCACGAAAGGATTATATATGTTAAATGATGTCTCATGTTATCTGTATATGTTTGTGGTGATTTATTTAATGTAACATACAGGAGTTTAATAATTATGCAACAATTTAAACTGCAGTTATATAAACATCTGTAATTGTGACTATTCATATCATAGTGTTTTGGTGTGTGTTTAATGTGTTACAATGATCAAAACTTTCTATGGCATATTTTGGAATATATGTAGGTATAAATTATGTAACAGAGTAAAGCACAGATGTTTCCAAAACATAGTAAAAGCCAGACTAAATTTTTTTTAAAAAGCCATTTTTTATCTCAGTTAAAAATAATCTAAAAATTTTAAAGCAGCTGAGGTTCTCCTGTAAGAAGAACTCAGATAATTCTAAATAACAATACTGATTTTCTCAAAAATTTTCATGTTATTTCTCTACCATCAGAAATTTCAAAGGATTATTTCCAAAGTTTTAAAGCAATTAGAAGAGGGTGTATTGTGAATATCTATAATCTAGCTTTTCTGTTACTGAGATTCTCAAATAAGATTGTCTCTCCTTCTGACTCTAAATAAACATTGTAGTGGTTAGTCACACTGTAATCATTAAGGGTAAAAAAGGGGGAAGTACTGTACCCATAATACAGATAAGGGGAGGAACCGGTGGTCCACCCCATCCAAGCTGAAGAAAGGTTATCCTATATGAAATAGAAATATATAGCTTGTTATTAGTTGTGAATCTGTAATGACAGACACTTGATGTTATGTTTTATAACTCAATCATATAAAAAATATTTCTTTCCTACTAATGAGGTTTGAGAATTCTTGAGAATGCCTCATTATCACTTTCCTGGTAGGGGAATCTAAGGAATAGCCATTGAATTTTAGAGGATATTTAAGACATCAAATACTCTAATTTAGTTTTACAAGTTATGAAATTGGACTGGAAATTTGAAATACAGTAAATGTTTAAAGCGATCAGCCAGAAATATGCATAAGGCATGCAAAACTGAAAGTGCAAGTGGATTTCAGATTGTTTGCTGCCTTCTACTATTTCTCTAATAAATAAATCAAGCACGGCATAACATGCTTTTTTTTGTGAAATTAGACGCAAACGCATGCTTTGTTTTCACATAATTCTCTAACTCAGCAAAGCAATATATACTCAGTATTCTACATTTACAAGTAGCATACCAATTCAGAACTAGCGCAAAAGCATTATATTGCAAGTACTGAAAAGCTAAACAAAAAGCAATGAGTATATTCAAATCTCAGTTTGCAGATACTTCTCTTTAGTAGATACACTGAGATGAGAATATAATCCCTTAGACAGAAATTTAAAGTAAATTAAAGCAATTCTTTACTTTGCCTTCCAGCATCCGGGTGGAGTTGGTTTTGAGATTCACTACAGAAAGTATTAAAATTTCTCAGAATTCAGTATACTAGCAGGTATTTTAAATGCCTTTAATATGGCAAAAATAATTTCTGTGCTCATAACAAGCACAGCCTCTGGATAACTTTATACCCTATGTTGGTACAAGTCATATAGCTTATATTCACTCTGGAAAGAGGATTTATCATATTTATGAACCAGCAGAATTACAAAATTAAGCTGTAACTACAGAATATAAATGTAGACTTAAAAGATTATAACTTAAAAAGTTAAATATGTTTCATATTATGGATAACCAAATAGTTACTAGTATTTACTATGTAAAGTGGTGTATTCTTCCAATTCCCTATCACAGTAAACTTTTTTAAAAAGAAGATTGATTTAAAGTAGCTGAGAATTTAGCAGATTGTTTTACAAAATGATGCTGAAGTTTTTACATACAGGGACTTTTGAGGAATACATATGATCTCATATTTTCAATGCAAAACTTGCACGGTTTTGAACATATTGGTAAAAGTTTAAATTACAAATAAATGCTGAATAGAAACTCGGTTTGTCTTGTTACAGCTCAGTGTAGGTATAGGTGATATAAGAAAGCAAAGACGGTTGATTTATTTTTACTTTCTATTGGCAGATAAAAGAAATGGGCTCAGTTTCTGGGAGACTAATTTGACTATAGTCTTGTCATAAGCTGGTCAATTATTTATTATTTGAATCTTTACTGTTCGTGAGTCATTCATAAAGTAATGCTGCTATATCAATGAGCTGTTGTGAATACTTGTCAAGTGTTTTGCAAAAAACATTTTCAGACAGTAAAGATAAGGCCTATACAGTTGGACAGTCAAATCTGCTAAATGACTGTAATCAGGTATTCATTGACTATCATTAATATTGGAGAACAGAGATGAAATCTTTTTTGCTTTTCCAAGCTTGTCTGACTCCTACACAGTAATTTACTCATGAATTATTCATGTTCTATAGCTGAAATTCTATCATATCACTGAGCTTTTGGCAAAATTTCATATTTATTCAGTGAGAAATAAGGGAAAGCAGTAAAAAAATTTTTAATAACAGGTACTTTTCTTTAAGCATTAATATACCTGAGTCTTTTAAGTGAAAAATTTGCTTAGACAATCATGTAAGGATACAGTGAAATGGAATAAAACATTTGGCAGTCAATTTTGACATTCTATTTTTAGAAATGGTCTGGGTTTTTTTCCAACATCATCTAAAGAGCTATATTTCTTGTCCTTGTGTAACATCTATACTGGTCTCCCAGTCCTGCAGCTGACTAGAACATTAATATAAAAGTAAAGGTGGAAACAATTTCCCAACATTTCTCTGCACAAAACCACATTTATGTGAATGTTCATGAACAGTAAGTACAAAGAAAGACAAAGAGGCTAAATCAAATAGTCATTCCAAACATAAATGAAAATTTGTACATTCTGTAGTACTTGACCAGCTCTTACCCTGCTGAATATTGATTCATGAATTTCAAATGATGTGAAAACTGTTAAAAGTCAATTTGCTGTATGAAACTGAAATGTATTAATTTAGTAATCATTGGTTAGCAATATTTTTTTTCTGATGCATTCTGAAGTAGCAACATACAGCCTGATGAATGCAGTTTAAGGAACAGAATTCTAAGCCTTACTTTGACTTGATTAAGCTTAGATTTGTATCTAAAGGTTGTTTGGACAGTATATTCCAGGCTATTCCACTAGTTTAGAATTGACTTGAAATTCATTAGTGCATTCATTAGTGCCTTTTCTGTTTCCATGAAGTAGAAAAAAGCATTCCATTAAAACTTTTCAATGACATGCATATAGAGTTAGTTTGTATTCAGTGGCTTTAAGGAACAGAAGGTATAAACAATGAAAAAATTAAGTTAAAATGCTTTCTTGAGTGAGATGAATATTAAGCAGGGCCTCTAAATTACTCAGAATAAGTAAGAAATAACCTTAGATATGTCATTTTGAATAGAGATTTGTTGAAATAAATTTATTTACATTACAAAACAATAATTTCATAGAGAAATGAAATAACTTGATTTGGTTTTAAACCAGCCAAACTCAGAAATAGAGTTTCATTCATACAGTAGCAGGTATGAATATATCTCTAGTAATGTCTATTAAAATTCAGTGGGGTTAGACCACTGTGGGGTGATTTATTAACTAATGCTAAATTAGATTCCTGAGTAAACATTGCGATATACCAGTAAAAAAAATGATAAAATCTTATGTTTTATTCCTTATTAAGAGTCTGTTATGTTGGTAATTTCAAAGCCTTATAGGTAAAACTCCTGAGATTGGCTAGAAAGTAAAGTAACCTTAATGAATGTAACTTCTATGTGATACTGCATATGGATTTGGGTGAATTGATGAAGCTTTTTGCTTATCTGTTAGTAAAAGGTATGCAAGATATGAAAAGATAGTGCAGCCTTTCTGCATGGACTTGTCATTCCTTATTCTGCATGCATGGATTTCTTTCTATGCATGCATAGTTTCAGATTCTTTCATGTTGTCTTACCCTCATGCCTTCAAATCGTGACAAAGCTCTTAGAGGTCTCAAAGCTCTTAGAGTCCTAAGGGACTTAATGGCACCAAGCTCAGAGTAACCCAATGCATTTGCTGTTAAGCTAACCAAAGAGACCTATATGAAAACAGGAAAGTAAAAATTATTATATTGTACATACTACTTTACATACCATAGATGCGAGATATAAACTTCTTTAGGAGAATCTAACTGCAGATCACTCTCTTCAGGAATAGGAAGTCTTTCCAAAAAAAAAAAAAAAAAAAAAAGTAGTAATATAAAGGAATATGATAGGTAAACAAACAAAACAAAAACATCGTAAGGAAACAATATCTGGAAACATTAATACATCTGAATTTAATATATTGCTAGTGATTTGAAGGAATTCATACCACGAAAAAGCAAATTAAATTTTCTCTCCTTTTTACCAGTTTAGGTATTGCACTCACTTTTATTTTGCTTTAAAGTGCTGTTGGGATCAGTAATTATAGTTGATAACACAACATTCAATTGCACATAACTGAAAGGGAAATGATTTGAGCCCATTTTGAATTAACAGATGGGTCAAAGAGCAACATTGATTCTCTGGAAATTGGTAGAAAGGTTTAATTTTTCTATATTCAGTTACACCAACTAATCATTTTGCCTGACTGCTGAATTTATCTGCTCCGCATGCAGATATTAACCTGGATTATCCTGTTTCTCGAAGGCCTTATAAGAACAGTTCCATAGGTGGCAGATCTCCACAGGCTTTTATATAGTCTATGTCCCTGCATTACCTCTGTGAGAAATACCATATTCTCTACATTTGCTATGGCTCCACCCCGAAATAATACCTTCTGCTGGTTTCCTATTTCTTCTAAACACTCCTTCATTATGCCATTCTAATTCCTTAACTATTTTTTTGGGCCAAAAATACCATAATAGTCTCACATCGTCTTTCATTCTAAAGGTATAGAGAACTCTATGACAGTGCTTATTGTGAATGATGATTAAAAAAAAAAAAAGTTATTATATGTGAAATCTTTAGCTTTTAAAAATTAATAGCTTTTCTGTATTTGTTAAGCCTGAACATTAGCAACCCACAACACCAGGTTGTTCTCAAATCTGAATTGCTTTTTCCAACATATTCATCATACAACTGAAAACTTTCAAGATGCCATAACCCAAAGTGAAACTGAAGAAAATATCCAGGTGTGTAAATCTAGGATTTAATCATGAGTTTATTCAGATGCTTGAATATATTTTGTATCTTCACACATAGTATGAGTTTTCACACAAATTCCCACAATTCACAAGATGACTGTTTGGCATGTTATGATTTAAATAAGATCAAATATTAGTGAAAAAGAGTTTAGAAAAGAAAGGTGCTTCTGCTTACATGCTTCTTCAAGCTTCTCTGTTATAGGTGCCACTTAGGTATGCATTTTGAGAATAATTTAGATACTAAAGAAGCCCTAATGTTTTCCAAAGAGAAGGTACTTCTTTTTCTATTTAAAAATGTAACAGCTGGTCGTAGTTTCATAAGTATGTAAAAATAGTATTTTAGTTTCACATGCTAAACTTCATATGCAGCAGAAACAATGTGTTTTTGCACATTGGAGGTTTACTCAAGGCTGTATAAAGAGAAATATGGATTTTTTTTTCAATCTACCTTATTTTTAAAATTGAAAAAATGGTGTACATAGATATTATGGTTGCAGAGCAAGTAATAAATAAAATAAAATAAAAAGAGTAACACCTAGGAAATGTATTACATACATCGACAATCAAGAAGTCCAGCCAGCACCAAGCATTAGTAAAGTATGTTTGATAGCCATAGGCCACCCACTTCAGCAGCATTTCCAGAATGAAGATGTAGGTGAAGACCTTATCAGCATATTCCAGCATGGTCTTGATAGTTTTACGTTGTTCAATATATATGTCTTCAAAAGCCTATAAGTAAAGATATTCCAATATATTTGTTATTCCCCTTTGTTACTGCAGATACCTCAGGTTATAAACAAAACAAGACAAGTAAAAGCAGACAAGAAAACAATCTTTATTCAAGAAAGGCATGGAAGCATTATATTAATCTAAAGTTTCATTTTCTGCTAACTCAGTAAATACCTGTTTTTTTTCCCTGTGGAACTACGTTTTCTGTCTCACAGGAGGTAGAACCAGATATTACACAGAAACCACTCCACTGGTCAGAGATCACTATCAGTACTTACAAATAGCATTGATTCTGCAGAGTGCTGTGTCTGAACTGAATTCTACTGAGATAATTTGGTTTGTATGTAGGTAGATCTGTTTTCAAAATACAGTGCCACAGCTGTAAAGTTTTCTGATCAATGACAATACAATTGACCTTTTATTTTTTGTTCCTGCTAACTTTTGAAAACTTTGTTATAAATCATAAAACAAGTTCTTCCCTTCTTAAGAAAAATTTAGCTAAATCAAACACTTGTTTTACTTTATTATTCACATTTGATGAGATACATCAAATTTCTGAGATCCTTGCAATGGTATTTACACTTTTTTTCAGTGTTTTCATTTTTAGGCATTTGAAAAAGCATATAACTTCTGCTTTTCAGAAATATTTCCTGTCATCCAAGAAATTTTAACTTTAATTGCTTTTAAATGTTAATTATGCTATTATTTCTTGTGGAGAACAATTGATTTTATTGGATTGAAAGAACTGGAATGATCTGGTAGCTTGCAGAGATTTGGGTATTTATTGATACTAGCATTCATTTTCACTAAGCCTGCTTCTGGATCACTTTACATCTTTCAGTTCAAATGATTAGTGTTTGTCTATCAGTCATTAAATTAACATCTGTGTATTGGCAATTTTTGATACTTAGAGCGGGCACTGTGGTATGTGACACTCATATGTTATCACTAATAACTTTATTGTAGAAAACTGGGAAGAAGCAACATATATATTTTCCTTCTTATAGGTGGGAGAATGCCAGAAGCTAAGATAGCAGTGCTCTTGGCAGCTAGAAGTGTGTTTGCTCCCTGCCTGCATGTCCATAGGGCAGGGGTGTGCTGGTAGTCTGCAGCATGCCTGTGCCTGCCAGATTCCCTGGCTGTAATGACAGGGAGACACGTCTGGATTGTCACCTTGGGGTGAACACTTGGATACAGTACTAGCAGTTCCAAACTGACCTTTTCACTATCACAAAAGAAATCGAAGGCAGAGCAAGGTCTCACATCGCCAGAGGATTGGGCTACTCGCTGGTCTCTGAAGCATTTTCACAAAATAAATGTTCTGTGGATGACCCACATCTTATGTTCACAAGCATGAGATGCTTTACTATGACCTTTACTGGCAGAACTTGACAGTACTTTTCTGTCTTTTAAATTCTTGTCACTAAAGGTTTTCTCCACCTCACAGACTGAATTAAATTCAATACCATAAATGCGAGTCTTTTGTTATTCTGAGAGTTTTAAATTACAGGAAAGATGTCACATGGTGTTGAGTAAAAGGTCCTTATTTGATGGTTGTGTCAATATTAGACCAAACAAAATCAGAATAATCCTTAAAGATTTAACCAAAAAGTAATTATAGGTATAATCATAAACAGCTAACCATTAATGGTATTTCAAAGGGTTGGGAGTAGTCTAAAGAGTTTATAATACTATTATGAAACACGTTTTCTTTTTTAATGCTGTAGGAACTTAATTACTTTACCAAAGGGTAATTCCATCTACCAAGGTAGGTACTAGATATACTCTATGTTATCTCAGGGCAAGTAGTTTGCCTGAAAAAATTCAGGCTGACCTGAGAAACATATCCTGGCTCACCTTTATTTAACAGTTCATCTACAATTTCTCTATTATTTGTTATTATTCTTTTTTGTGAAATAACATATTATTGGTATTTTTTCTTTCTTTTATAGTTACAGATTTATATTACGGTTATATTATGGCAGTGTGTTCTTGTGGCCAAGAGGGCCAATGCCATTCCGGGTGTATTAGAAGGGGAGTGCCTAGTAGGTTGAGAGATGTTCTCTTGCCCCTCTGCTCTGCCCTAGTAAGGCTGCATCTGGAGTATTGTGTCCTGTTCTGGGCCCCCCAGTTCAAGAGGGACATAGAACTGCTTGAGAGAGTCCAGCGCAGGGCCACAAAGATGATTAAGGAAGTGGAACAGCTCTTTTATGAGGAAAGTTTGAGGGAGATGGGGCTTTTTAGCCTGAAGAAAAGAAGACTGAGGGGTGATTTGCAATGTTTATAAATATATAAAGGGTGAGTGCTGGGAGGATGGAGCCAGGCTGTTCTCGGTGATGCCTGATGGACAAGGGGTAATGGGTGGAAGTTGTGGAACAGGAAGTTTCACAGAAACATAAGGAGAAATTTTTTCACAGTGAGGGTGACAGACACTGGAACAGGCTGCCCAGGG
>JANHFX010006475.1:29624-50627 GCA_027560015.1 Chloroceryle amazona
AAGTTTCAAAGAAACATAAGGGGAAATTTTTTCACAGTGAGGGTTACAGACACTGGAACAGGCTGCCCAGGGGGGTTGTGGAGTCTCCCTCTCTGCAGATGTTCAAAACCAGCCTGGATGCATTCCTGTGTGACCTAGTGCAGGTGATCCTGCTCTGGCAGGGGGTTGGACTAGATGAACTTTCGAGGTCACTTCCAGCCCTTGACATTCTACGATTCTATTGTTGTTTTCTTTTTATTTTGCCCTCACATAAATGCTAAAACAAATTCATGTTTTGTATGGATATTCCTCTAGTCTACATGAGTATAAGTCAGTAAAAGCTGAATTAGAAATATAAATAATAAATTTTTATTCTTAGAAGGGAATAATTGTGAGCGGTTTATGTCATTACAGCTATTTCCAAACTCTTCTTTTTTATCATTGACAGTTCTTTTCCCTTAGTTATGTCAGTAAACACCAGTAACACTGGAAAGCAAACTCCAAATGACAGCTAAGTATGTTCTCATATTTGCATGTTGTAACTCTCCCTGCCTGTGTATCACTACCACTTTCAGCAAAAGAATTAAGCTCTCTCTTATCAGTTATGTCTATTCTATTTTTTTGGACATATTGTTGAGAAAAGACTTATTTTACCATTCTTTCAAAGGCTAAAACTTAGTCCTGTTACTTGAAGACATGGAATTGTGTGTTCTTTCTGGCAGAGAAAACTAAGTTAAAACATTGTTTGAAGAGCCAACCTTTAAGTTTTCTAACAATATTGTGGCACTGTTCATGTTTTACTTACCAGAGCTCCACTACTAAGGAGAATCATAAAGACAATGAAAGTCTCAAACCAGTTGTGTTCAACAATCCTGAAGCAGGTTTTTCTAAGGTTCCACCACTGCTTTCCTCTCCCTTCTTCTATACTTACTTGACAGCACTTGAACCTTCGTACACAGCCTTTAAAACAACATATGTGTTGAGGAGTGTGGGGGGAAAAAAAAGATAAATTGTTGAATTGCATTAATTTTCGTCATGTATTCTGCTAATGATACAGTGCTACCCTTCCAGAAACTGCTATTTATAAAAACCCAATAGATTTTCACCTAGATGACCTTTTTTTTTTTTTTTCCTAAAGCAAAGCAAAACAAAACACTGAGATGTCTGGAATTTACAATTAAATGAACAAGTGAGAAGAAACTATTCCTTATTTATCAAGAGCCAAGTGCTCAATACAATGCAGGCAAAAAGGTGAAAGTCCATGGAATGTGAAGCCAAGTTACAAAACACAAAGTATGAGTAAAAATATATAAACTCATCTAAATGTATAGTAGATTTACACAGAAAAATGTGGGCAAGTGTTATTAAATTTCTTTTCTTTGGGATACTAAATTCAGACAATGTTGCTTTTTTATTGTATAAAAAAGGTAAGCTTCCTGTTTAAATTCTGAGCTTTTCAATACTGGCTCACTTCTCTAACTTGTGTCCTTAATTTATGTAAACTTTTGTGATTTAGCTGCTGACTTGATTTTGTTTCTTCTTTCATATAGATAGAAAAAAAACCTAGTGATCAAAAAGGTATTTTCCAAATCTAAGTCTGTTACAGTACTAATTCTTACTAATTCAGTGTAAATTTCTAAAAGAATGTCTGTTATCATGTCCAGAAATAACACAACCCCAGTACTGACAGTAGATTTAGAGTTTGGAAAATAAATGCTAACTTTTGCTTACAGATACCAAAAATGACATTTGTATCCTTACTTTACTGTTCTAAACCTATTCCCTTCCTCTCATCCATTACATGCACAAATCCATGAGGTTTCTTACAAGGAAATGCCTTTGCAAATGAAATATATTACCAGATTACTATTTTCTTGAGTTGTTTAAAATGGCCAATAGAAGGAAGCATGAGAGAGGACTGAGTCCACCAGGTGAGACTGTTCTTGCCCCAGGTGGCACACAAAGGCTCTCTCAACTTTTTGCCAATTTGCAGAAGGTTCATTTAGCATTTTGCACAACACTCTTCACATGCAGTATTTATTTACCGCTCAACAGCTGTTTCATTAATATATACTTTATAAAGCACCTTAGATATCTATGAAGAGAGGTATAAAAATGGTGGTTTATTTTATTATCTAAGAGACTGCAACTAAACTCAGAAGGTACAGTAGTTCATATTAAAACTCAATAATATAGTTTTCTTATTTTAAAAATAATGATACATTTCTGAGAACAGGTTTTCTTGTTTCTCTGATATATGGTATAATTGTGGTATCAGTATCCTTGTGGTAAATTGTGGTTTAAATGTACTATAGCTAATATTCATAGTTTAAACCTTAAGAAAAGAGTGTTTCAATGCATAAATATTAATATTCAGTTTAAATAGGTCATAATTCTGTATTTCATTGATAAGTATCATTAGTATTTTTGTTCCAAACACCTTCTGTGAAGCAGGCCTCTGGCTCCTGGGCTTCTTCAGGTTCAGCTTCTGGTTGCTCTTCTGCAGGAAGCCCAATATCAACTGTGCTACCTTCAGATGAGCTAGATGAATTTAACTTCTGCGAAGTAAAATTAAAAATAGCATTGTGAATTCACAGTAGATATTGTTAAGGCAAATATATTTTTTTTCAGAATACGTAAATAATTCTGCCATGTTTTTGAATGTTCTAGTATACAACATAATTGCTGATAAACATATGTGAAATTTGTACAGTCTTTGGTTTTCTTTCTGCATTGTATGGATCCATTAAATAGAAGGTGTATCAGTCATAGATAAAGCTTTAAACAAAATGATACTTCAATCTGAAAAATATGAATGAGGATGCTTAGCCTGCAAAGATTTATTTCCACAGCTAGCCATAAAGTGGCAACCATTTCTTGACCTACATAGAAATAATGAAGTTTAAATATACATTCATAAATCTTCAGTGTCTACTGAAAAGTAGGTAGGAATCTAAATATAACTATATAAATGAAGTGAGCTCAGAAGAATGAGGGAAAAAAGCACTGATCAGCGGAGAGGGCCATACTTTAGAGATCGGCAAGTTCAGATTAAAATTGCTGAAAGTTTAGCTCAGAGTGCAGCAGCAGCTTCATGAGATAAGGCAAACATAAAGCTTAAGGATGGCCCATAAAACATCAGATTGTGTTTTATAACCTAATCAAATTTTTAGTAACAGGATGAGCATAAAGTGAGAGAAATGGAAGGTGGAAACGAAAAACTGAATATACTTAAGCTAATCCTCATCCTAAAAATTCTAGAAGTGTTGTAGTACTTTCTCAATGGGATAAAATGTAACCCTAGTCTTACATGTAACAGAACATTTACAGAGAACTTTCCTAAACTGAATCTATTCCCTATTAGTCTGTGATAAACTTTCTTGTGTCACTCCATTTGACTGCCTTCGCTTTGATAGGCTGGAACACTGGACTGTACAGCATTAAGGTAATTGTGGGGACAGTAGATGACCAGTCATAATCGACCTTTGTTTAAATGTTTTTTTATTTAGAAATAAAAAATGGGAGATGATGAGCTATCCCATAAAGAAACTGGATTGCTACTGGAATGGAAACTAGCCGCTTAAAGGTTGAGGTTCCTTAAGTCAGAAAATTAATTTTGTTAATTCTTGTCTGGAAAGATAATTTGCCAGTTTGACTAAGATGTTAACAAAGTCACTAGGGGTGTAGTTGTTTTACAAATTATATTATCAAATCAATTTCTCTTGTTAAAATAGCCACATAAAAAAATTAATGTAAAGGAACAGTTATAGCCTTAATGATTCTTAAAAACACAGTTCTCAACAAGGCTGTATATCTATAGCCTGCTGTTGCATTCCCTTTGCAACATATTTTTTCTGTTGATACTATTTTTCAGTTTTAACAACCAAGTGTATTTGAAGTATATGGAAGAGTCTAGGATTAACATTTCTTTTTATAGGAATCTAGGTCTAGAAGAGCTGACAATGTTGAAATCTAAAAGATTTACAGTGTCTAAAGGAAATACATAAACTATCTCTATGTTTTCTGGCTTATACCTTCCCACACAGAATTCCCATAGAGGGGAATTTTTTGAGTGGTAGAGCGAAGATGTATGACACTCCTCATGGGACCCATGTTTGAGGAAGCAAACAAAAGTTTCTGGTGGCTGTAGCTAATGCACTGCCCTGCTCTACCAGTTGTTGCAACTACCATATGGACCATAAACTGTTCTTATGGATTAGTTTGGTCTCCCATTTCCTGGATTCTTATTTTCCCTTGAAGACTGTAATTTTTAACCCTTTCTCATGCTTCTGTTCATCAAGAATCAAACCCTCCTTTATACACTCACTTATGCCCATACACAAAGGAGTGTCACAATAACAGATTTTGAAGAACTGAATATACTGCTTTGTGCTGGAGAGAAAAAGAAAAAAAAAAAAAAAGAAAAGAAGGAGAAGGAGAAAAAGAGAAATGGTCAAAAGATCAGAGAGAAATGCACAAAATATCTAAATACCTCTTTGCTTTCTTCCAGGTCTGATTCACTGCTAAATTCCTCTGTGTTTAGATTTTCAAAGTCGGATTCACCCACAGCAATAGGCACTGTCACAGTGAGGCTTGGGTTGTTTATAAATGACATGTAATCACTTTCATCAATTATGTATTTTTCCACACTGCTACCTGTACCTATGCCACTGGTTGTTCCGTTTGCATCTTTAATATAGTCATGGTCCTTGCTTAGTTCTACAGTTGTATGGTTAGAAATACAGCTATTTTTGTTGTTCAAATCTTCAAGTGGTTTGATTTCATCTAAAGCTTTTTGTTTTTTAACAAAAGCTTTTTGGACAAATTCGCGTGCTTTTCTTTTCACATAATCTATGCCCTTCTGCATTCTTGCTACAGCAATTTGGAGATTATTCATTTCATTGTCATCATCTGTCACGGCAAGGTTGTCAGCACTAAATGAGCTCAAGAGCAAGGCCAAAAATAGGTTCAGTACCTGCAGAAAGATAAAAAAAGGAATGTTATAGACTTTTTCCAACAAAACATTTATTTTGTTTAAAGTCACCATATTGGATACATTGAAGACTGAAATCCTAATAATTCACCATGATCAAAGAAAAGTACCCTCAAACCTATTCCTCTTTTCCATAAAAACTGAGCTTTTTAAATTTTGCTTAGGTCCTCTTCACAGTTCAACCACATTCCTACAACTGACTAATATCTATTAATTGTGTCTTTAAAGCCCCACAGTATATCAATATTTTGACGCCAAATCTCATAATCTAAAAATAGACATAACAGATTTTCTATTTAACGCCATCAAAGAAGTTTCATTTATGCCATTGCACACCAGAAATTAGATTATCTAGGTGACTAAACATAAGGCATAAAAAAAAAAAAATCTACAGAAAATGGTTTATAAAAGCCCATAAACTAAAATTATTTGAAGCATAAAATATTCACAAAGAGCCAAAAGACAAATTAAGAATATGAATAAGTGCTCACTTGAATATTCTTAGGATTTTGATATTGCAGAATATTTTGTTCTCAATCCAAAAAAGCTCTTAAAATTAACTTTAAGTATCACTGGAAACCACCTGCTTAAATGCTTTGTTGAAGCAGAACCAGAGCACTTAGTCCATTTCAGGATTCAGCGCACTCTACTGCCAAATAATTTTTTGCTAACAATTTGAGTACATACCACTAGGTTTCCAATCACCATGACCATCATGAAGACCGTAAGGCACATGGCTTGGCCAGCAACCTCCATGCAGTCCCACATCGTTTCTATCCATTCTCCACATAACACTCGAAATACGATCAAAAAAGAGTGAAAAAAATCTTGCATGTGCCAGCGTGGAAGCACACAGTCACTTGCGATTTTGCAGACACATTCCTTGTAGTTTTTCCCAAATAGCTGCATCCCAACCACAGCAAAAATGAACACAATGATGGCCAGCACCAGGGTCAGATTTCCCAAGGCCCCCACTGAATTGCCAATAATCTTAATCAGCATGTTTAGAGTTGGCCAAGATTTTGCCAATTTGAAAACTCGTAGCTGGAAGAAAAGAAAAATGTTGTTAGGACAACAGACAACCATCAAGAAAGGCACAAAGATATTTTAACGTTAGTTTGTGGAAGGATATTACTGCAAAATATGCCCCAAGTATGACTGTTCAGAGTACCCTCTTCTCTAAAAGCATGAAGATGGAAGGTTCAGTCAACAAAATTTTCTGAAGTTAGAGCTTCATATCGTCAAAGTATGTTTTTACTGAAGGCCAAAGAAGCTACCAGTCAAATTAGATGGAATTTAAAATCTAGGGTTTATCTGTTTAAATCATCTGCACCACTTTTTACTGGTATTTCTAGAGCAGAGCTATTCCTGTGATGCCAATACGTCTACATGTATATATAAGTGTATGTGCAATCAATACATTGGAAATAGGCCCACTGCTATCTATATGTCTGGACTTCTATCATTGAAGACAGTAAGATACTATAAGTAATGAGGATATGAGCTAATGAAAGAGACATCGGGAGCAGTATCATGGCAAACATAAAGCAAATTTCTAAGTCAAAAAAAGAAAAAAAAATTAATGAAGCCTCCTTGAAAAATCAGTACAACTGATGTATATTTACCAATCTGAATGATCGAAGGACTGAGAGTCCTTCCACATCTGCAAGGCCAAGCTCAACCAGGCTAAGGGTTACAATAAAACCATCAAAAATATTCCAGCCTTCTTGGAAATAATAGTAAGGATCCATTGCAATTATCTTGAGGAACATTTCTGCTGTGAAGATTCCAGTGAAGACCTGGATTCAAAATGCAGGTTTTTATTTCATTGTGAAATACAGTATTTCAAATTTATCTTTTGTCTAGGTTTTTAATTCAAGCTACATATTTGCAATGTCTTATCCAAAACTGATACTTAATAGTTCAGTGTACTGTAGTGATTTATTACACCCACCTTCCCTCAACAAGTGCCATACAAACCAAGTAATTTTTCAATTAATTAAATTTTATCCTAAACAAATTATATAAACTCCTGTTTTATAACATTTATAATCAAATTTCAACTCTATCAGGATATGGACTTTCTTATGTATTGTACAAACAATATCCCAAATTTGATTTTCACAACATAAGCCAGAATGCTTTCCAAGAAATTATATGGTATCATATCTTTCTTGGTGTACTAATTGCAAAACACAGAAGTATGAATGAGGCCATATCTAACACTCCAGAGGGGCAGCTCCTTTACTGGTATAACCTGCTATAATCCCATTCAGTTCAACAGAGATACAGTTATTTATACAGATGGGGATAAACTGAGATACAACAACTTGAAGCTGAGGAACTTCTACATGGATGTTGCCAGGTGTTGCCAGTAAGTTCAGTGAAGTTGATTGTCTTAGTCACTTTGATGTCAGGAATGAAAGAGCATTGAAGAATCCATTTTAAATATGATATTGCTGATAATGTTTTCTTATCATGGTATAATATGCTGAATGAAGTAGGAATCATATTTAAGAGCCACCAAGGTAGAGACCCTGAGTAGCTCTGAGAGAAGTCTTCTTAGTAGGATAGGAATGTACTAAAGCCACTGTTAAAGGCTGTCTGAGCCCTGGTATGGAATGCTTTATTGGTTTTGATAACCCATTTTCAAGTAAACTGAACAGAAAATGGGACAGCTAAAGAAAATAATCTAGATAATCAGGACAGAAGGAGTCTGACTGGCTCTGCATAGGAACACCAATGCTCAAGGCAGACTTTATGACAGTCATTAAATACATTCCAGATATAAAAATCACAGAGGAAAGGTTTTTTTTAAACTACAGGATTGGAATAACTGAGGAAGAGGTAAGAATTAATAAATACAGTATGAAATGCTGACTTAGGTTCCTAATGATCAGGACAGTGAGGGTCTCAAGAAGCTTTAAAGTGGAACTGCTGGAGAAGGCAAACCCTGAGAACCCTCTATATTGCAGAAGGGGATTATGTCAGAGAGCCCAGGACAGGAAGAGGATGATGGTTCTAGTCAGGTTCTCTTGCACTCCATTTGTTGTTAGATGTACACCAAGATTTATATGTAATTTTCTGGGTTGGAAAGCAAACCTGTAAAATGCTGCAGTACAAGATTTTACATTTTACTATGAAACTAAGATTCAGAGTTTCACTTGTTTTAAGAAAACCAGCTATGCATTTATCTATTCATTCTTCCTTTTAAATCCTGTAGTTATTTACATGAGCTGAGATATTTTCTTCCTCATTATGAAACAAAGATTATTAAAAATCCTATTATAAGAAATCAATTCTTAAAATAAGAGACAAGTATGACTGCATCTGCAGATAATTCTATGTGATCAAACTTGTCAGTTCAAAAGCATCAGATCTACAAAAATTAACTCCTGAATTCTTTAATAATTTATCTTTTTGAAGTAGAAGTGAGAAAATATAGTTGACAACATGAGGAAAAAAATCTTACTAATTATCTCATGATAAAAAAAATACAAAAAAAAGTAAGAGGAAAAAAGTACTCCATGATATTTTTCATAGTTTTACATAAGGCACATAAAGAAAGCAAATCACATATCTACATAAGTCTTTTACAAAAGAAAATTCTATAAATCATTTCAAATGGGTTTCATAGGTGTTGTAAACCCGTGCTTAGGAAACAACAATTAAAAACACATTCATAATTTAAAGATTTTTATTGTATCAACTGAAAAAGTAACTTCTGTTTAAGACAGACTTTACTTAATGTAGCATCGGTGTCATTTTATTATATTTTATGTTATTTGGCTTTGCAGAACACTGCAGTATATTGATTGTACAGTATCACAAGTTACATAAGCCAGAGTTGACAGTGAAATTTCAAAAAATGTTCTGGAGGGAAACAAATGTCCAATAAATCTACTTTCTAAAGAGTAAAAAAAAAATAAAAAATAAAAAAAAACCCTGTTAAAACTCCTTATTTCAATAAACACCCAACAGACTTACCAAATTCCCAACTGAAAGCACGTTATTGAATTCATCAGTCATCGGATAATGTTCCATAGCCATAAAGAGCGTATTTAAAACAATGCAAATTGTAATAGCCAGGTCAACAAATGGGTCCATTACCACTAGGTTGACAATATGTTTTACTTTTAACCAATGTGGACTGCAATCCCATATCAAGAAAATATTTGCAAATTTATACCAGCATGGTGGACATTTCTGTCTTGATTCTTCGAGTTCTATGGGAAAAGAAAGTTATTACAGTTAACTATGTGATTATTCTAACATTCCACATTCCTATATGAATTGTAGTAGTCAATCTGTCAATCTGTATTGGTACTGAATTAACAACCTATAGGGCCTTTTTTACATGACTCTCATGGTTAATCCCAGCTGGCAACCAAGTACCATGCAGCTGCTTGCTCAGTGTGAGGCACAAACTCACAACCCTGGGATTAAAAGTCCCATGCTTTACTGACAAGGGCATTTCAAGAAAGTCTTTAAAAACTGCTATCAAGTGAATTTATTTTGTTCAAAGCTTAACTATCAAGCACAACTTCTTTGTATTCCAATCAGTTTAAGCATTCATTTCTAGTAAGTATTTAATAGTTCCTTGATTACACCTCAGCCTGTTCCTCCCATTTAGTTTTTTTTATGTAAATAGTTTTGTATTGAAATTTGTGGTGTTTAGATAAAAAATTTCAATACAATGTTCATTCCTACTTCAAGAAAAAAAAAACAAAACACAAACATTTTTATCACCGAGAATAGCACAGCTTTAAAGAACAACTGAATAAATATAATTACTTAAAACATGTATATATTTTAACAGTAGTTTCATACATTTGAAAAATCTTCTGTGGCCTTTTTGTGTCCAATAATATATTTTTAATTACTATGCATAATCATCCACTCAGTTATGACCATCAAACATAACTCTGTAGTCCTGATGACAACATGAGGGAGATGGTGTCAAAACAATGAGAGAAGTGCTTACTTATGTAACAACTTTAATGCTTACTCAGGTGATAACCAAAGCTTTGAGTTTACTGATAAATATGTATAAGTTTGTGGGATGATATCTGTTAATTAATCTATTTTAAATTGGTTTTGAAGTTTCAATTCAAGTTTTCAGAACTCCCTTGGAAAAAACAGGTATTAAATATTAAGCAATGTGTAGTGCGCACCTTCCACGGTGTTTGTAAGGATGCTAGCAATACTCATGGCTCTTTCCCTTAAAGCTGGATCTTCCAGGAAGTCCATAGAAACGTGAAAAGAGCTTGATATTCTCTTCCTCATTTCTGTTTCTGTAGTAGTGCCCTATACAGAGAACGATAATAGGTGAGACCATGTTGGAGAGATAAGCAAATACTATACAGAATCCTGTTATTAGTGTTTTAGCTTGGATACGTGCTTCGTGCTCTTCAAGTTTTAACATGTCAGACTTTTATTACTTTTTAGTATCTTTTAAATAATTTTTAAAAGCTATGAGGCTATAGTAACCGTTCAAGATTGAGAGTTTATGTATCAACTTTTGCATTACCTTCCTTCAAGTGAAGAAAAAAAGTTTTAAACAAAAGGAAAATAACTAAGTTGAAAATATGGCATAAAATTGTTGCGAACTGTAATTGTTTTACTTGCCCCTGCTCACAGAATATTCTGGGCTTTGTAACATAATAGTTTATTCCTCTAGTCAAACTGTACAAAGTAAGAAAAGTCTGACTTCCTCATGCTTCCTCATGCTAGTGGTTTTTTAGTAGTGTGAGTAGACAACTTAGAACTAAGCAAGACATTTTTTTGAGATGTCCTCTTACCTTGTATATGGTAAGAGAATGGCAGCAGTATGCACTGCACATATGCTCAGAGAGACACTAGTGGTTTTGGATATACTGAAATAGGACCTTTGAATAAACTCTTTGTTATCTACACTACAGATCTTCATCAGCAATGGATGGAAAGTATATAGGAATGAGAAATAATAATAAAGAACTGACAACTTCCTTACATTTGTAACAGAGTTGATAAGGAAGAAAGATATCAAAATTAACTAATAATGCTAATTTTGATAAAGTGGTAACAGCAGCATCACATTGAATGCAGTTATATGATAACATTTTTGTATATGATTTTGAATTGTATAGTAACTCCTTTTGCAGACTATTAGCCAGATGGACCTTTGGATCAGCAAAAGTACTGCACAGTAATACACTAGAGCATAATGCTTTTATGAATGTGTAAATAAGTAAATATTTTATTACTTAGAAACTGTGAATTGAATTAGTTAGTTATGAGAATAAATGCTTAGGTTGCAAACCTATCTTAGCTGTTTTACTTTTTAAAGATTTTTCAAGATGCAGGAGCATTCACAGCTTGACCAACCAGGAAGCATTGCCAAGGGTTCCATTCTGTAGAAACACTGGCTGGTGCAGTAAGAAAAGGCCACAATGCCTAAGCTATTTAAAACTTTCTTACATTGTCATCAGTAGCTGGTTTATCTATTATCACCTCTGGCAGAAGCTGTCCAACAGGCGATGTAGGAACTGATGGTCCACCGACTAGGGAAACCACCCCATTGCAATCCACAGTGCTGTGCATCTTCCCATTCACTGGAAACACTGCTAGCATCCTGGATGACCTACTGGCCTGACTAATGTTACTGTTGCGCCGTTCACCATGTCTGCGTGGCACAAAGAGAGAATCTCTTCTGCTATCATTGTCTTCAAAAGTGCTGTGCTCATCATCAGCAAAGTCATTTTCTGATCCTATGTCCTTTGCTCTACCTCTGAAGCTGAAAAGGCTTGTTCTGCTGTTGCGCCTTGGGGAAAACAGGGAGCCTCGAATGCTCAGCAAAGACTGCAGGCAAACAAAATTTGTGATTATTAGCTGAAGCCTTCAAACTTACAGTTAATATGATACCTTAGTTTGTTTCTTTCTTAAAGGACAGCAAATATTTTACCCAGAAGCTAAATACTGCTGTGAAATTTTTCTATGTATTTCATTACATGTATATATATTTTGCAGATAGAAATACAACTGTTCATGGATTCTTAAGACAAAATCAATTCTGAGCATTCCTTTCTGCTAATATCAGTAAGAGTTGCTGTCTAGTTTCACAATACCCATCAAGAAAAAAACGAGAGCCTATACATGCACATTCTTGCATGTATGCAGCATCCTCCACATACTGAACTAACCTTCAAGTTCCATTGAAGCAGGAAGAAAATAAGAGGCTATCATAATAGGAAAATACTGTAGTATTTTAGTAAGACTAAATAATATATAATCACTCTAAAAATCACCAGAGAATCAATCAGGGAATATTTTATATGATTTTTTAACAATCCTATTACAAGGACAGAGATATGAAGCTACATTTAATTATCTGTGTTGTTTTACAAGACAGCCTAGCAGCTACAGCACTTTCTCTGAAGAACTAGCAACAATAATAAAGTTTAATGAAAATCTCAGAGTTTCCTTTATTTAGGCAGCAGAGGCATATTACAGTATCAGCAGGACTAAAGCAGTTTTGTAACAGTCTATGATGCTTTAAATGTATGCTTCTACTAAAAATAACTATGCAATACCTGATGTGGAGAAGAATACTTCTTTTCGTATGTCAGTCTATTGCCTTCAATAGATAACCGGAAACCTTTCCTTCTGATGCTGTCTTCTGATTCAGACTTGTGAAATTCATCTTCATCTTTTTCTTCTCCTCCAGACTGTTCTTTCTGTTTTCTTTTTTTCCTTCTATTTCTCCTCTCTTTTGCACTCTTTGAGCTCAATTTTGATGCCTCTGAGGAACTTTCTGAGTGCCCTCCTGCTTCTCCCCCAGCGCTGGGCTCCCTGGATTCCACAGATGCTGCTGCTGCTGCTGCTGCCACTGCTGTTGCCTGCCATGGTCCAGAATTATTTGTATCATTGAGCAAACCATGATATTGTGGGCTTTTAAAATTTACTTGTACAGAATTTCTAGTCCAAATACTCTAGATCTTAACACTTTCCATAGTATGCTCTCCTCCTAGTTTTTTTTCTACTTTTATTATTCAGTTGACTCAAGGTGTGTGTAGGCCATAGCCTTCCTCCATCTTTCATGAGTAGTCTTTAAATGCAGAAGTCTAACAGACTATATCAATGACACTAGACTACAAAAAACATATTGAATAATGTATACCCGGTTTTGAATATTCCTTCTTTATTATGGCTAGAACATTAAAAGTACAATATCCTCAGTGCAGAATAGAAAATCTCTGAGGTAGCTCTATTGTTGAAAGCCCAACAGGGTGTTATATATCTCCAGATTCAGAAAGCAGAGGGTGAATATCTCTAGGAAAATTACTGACTTACACTTCTGCATTACTATACCATAAATTATACCTGAGCTGCTTCTTGTTGCTTCTTCAATTGTTCCAGCATCTGTTGAAATTCTGCCTCTTTCTGTTCTGCTTCTTCCATGGTTGCTTGATTCTGTTCTTCATAGGCCATGGCAACCACAGCCAGGATCAAGTTGATCAGGTAGAAAGAACCCAGAAAAATCACCAGAACAAAAAATATCATGTATGTCTTCCCAGCAGCACGCAGTGTCTGGAAATAAGGATACATTTAAAAGCATGAACAGGTTAACAAAAGTTCTAGTTTTCATATTGCCAAAATTAAGATGATACAGGAAAAAATATTTTAAGCTTCTTGCATTATTTGTACAAACATATTTAGTCTACTTTGCATTATAAAAAAATCTCACCAATTGATAGAGGTTTTCCCAAAAGTCTTGAGTCATCAAGCGAAATAGTGACAGGAAAGCCCAGCTGAAGGTATCAAAACTTGTGTAGCCATAATTGGGGTTTCTACCAGCTTTCACGCATGTATATCCTTCTGGGCATTGCCTACAAGAGAAACTGGGTGTTACCTTATATAGTCATTTTAATATTATCACCTAGAATGTCCAGGAGATGATTAGAATGAAAAAGAGGATATTTCTTCAGTTAATCAGATTAGAAATAATAGCAGTTGTGATTTTTAATAGAAAATATTTTTAGAGGACACTAGAAAAATTGATTAGGAAGGGTACAAAAAAACCCCTCATAGTGTCAAAATTTTAGTCTAAGCCTTTAAAACCTGATATTCCAAATAATTTCTGTAATTATTAATGTTGATTTTTTTTTTGTTGATTACCAATTCATTCATGCAAAATCTGAGCTCATCTAACCAATCCACTAGAAACCCGAGTCCTCAGTTCACTGCAAAATTATAGTATTTCTTATATGAAAGTGGTCACTCAAAATATAGACTGTCTTCAACTGCACATCTAAAGATGATGCATCTAATTTGTACATGGAGCAATGACAAAATTTAGTCTTACCCAGCATCAGAACTATTTCCACAAAGCAGAGCATCACTTTGCCCTTCCAGAAAGTAAAAATGACCTGTTTAGAAAATAATTTAAAAATATATATATAAAATTCTGAAACATGAAAGTTTTATTAAAGTTCTATGAAATAAACAGTCCTTCTCTAAAAGCGTTAAAATTATTTCAGGTGTAATTTTAAATAAGCACTGTTATTTTTTTTCAGCAGGATCATAACTTTAGAGTAAATTACAATATGAAGTGCAGTAAGTGCTACCACTCACAGCATTTACCGTTAAAATGCCAACATGTATGAAAAATCCTGCCAAACATATCTAGATGTGGATGAAATGTATAGTTTTCCCTTCAGTCTGATGACTGAACCAAATCACACTTTGTGAAATTATATTTTACAATTATTTATTAAAATAACTAAATTGTATCTAAAGATAATATACTGATAATGTATTTCAAACTTTTCGATCAGTATTGCCACAAGTTCCAGTTTGTCACTTATAAACACTTCTGACAGCTATCTAGTATGTGAACTCTTCAAAACACCACCCAGATGCCAATGACGCTCAACTGTTATAGATGTATATACACTGCAGTTAGCACCCTGATTTGTATGTAGCCCCTGATATACATCTAAATTTAACTCAGATGGAATTACTGCAACAGTCCCCAACTAGTGTATTTTAGGAGTATATGATGAAATTATTGATCACCCTAGGAAAGAAAAATTGGGTAATTCCACTAAATTGCCTTGTTGTCAACCATCCCATAATCTGTAAAGTAATCCTGTATTTAAAGGACATTTTAGATGGTTTAAACAACAAAAGCATTGGCCTGACCATTGTTAGAAGACTGAAAAGATGATGGGCAAAACATTGTGCTTAAGATTCCTTTTGACCATATCCTTGAGAAGTACTTTTCTTTTTTCCCCTCAAAGCAGATGCCTATAGTTGTTAAACTCTTGATTTTGGAAGAATTATCACAGGAGAAGCTTCTTCCCGTAGTAATGATCTGCCATTTGGTCACAGGCTCAAGGATGTAATTTATACCGAGTCAGACCATGTAGCTCAGTATCCCATTTCTGATGGAGACCAAGAGCATTGCCTTGGGATGTCTGTAAGGGCAGGGCTAGATGATACTCCCCTGAGCACCTACCCAGCATCCAATACTTCTGAAGCAAAACAGCTTCAAGGTTAAAGTTGTACATTTTTTGCTTCCTGAGAAGATTTAAACCACACATTGGATTTCTTTTCCATTGAACTAGCCTGTCAGAGTCCCTTAAAATGATCTTCTTTGAAATGCTACAAGTACAGATTTGAAGCTGACTGTAGTTGGGCTGTAGCAGGCTTACTACAGAAGTTACTGAATTCCAAGTCTGATGAGGTGTCATAAGCTACTGTTTCAGCACATTGATTTGCTGCAGGAGGGTACCCCAGCCAGCTTCCATCTTTCCACCCTGGGAATGAAACTCACCATTTGGAAAAGTTAGGTTTTAAGCTGTATGTAGACCTCGTTCTCACACTCTGTGAAGGACTCAGTGTCTCATGCTACACCTGTGTCTTACAGAGTACAATCCTCTGTTCTGTGCTGAGTGCACAACCCTACATGTGGCTGCTGTCAGTCTGGGCTGGTATGCATTGCAGAATGGTGCTGTGCTGAAACACAGCTGTAAGTACTAAAGTTAGCTGACATGATGCTGACCACAGCCGACCCTTACAAAGCAAATCTTATTCTGCATTATGTCAGCTAATCATGATTAAAACACGCTGGAATGTAACACCTGTTTGGGAAGAATGTAAACCTGACCTGACCTGTAAACCTACATGGAGCAGTCAGCCATCATCAGTACTGCAGCATCTGAGCTGAACCATTAAAACAGGGTCTGTATTCAAGTTCTGTCATTCAGACAAGATGTGCCCTGTAAGCATGCTGTACTTGTCGGCTCCATGGGAAATAACAGGCATCCAGGTTTCCTCTGAGTGCACTGATACAACTGTGACAAATGCTCAAATTATTGCGACAGGAAAATGTTTATAACAACATAAGCTAAGCAGTATAAACCTAGTTACAAACTCTGAATTATATTTTACCAAAATAATATGAAAATTCCATCACTATATCAAAAGTATATGTTTGGTTCCTGTTTACTTAATTTGAAAATGGGAAAAAAAATCCCTGGGAGGAAAGCATTTTATTTCAAGGGAACATATAGTTGTTTGGGTAAACCTAGGGTAATGGCTGACAATAATTGTTATTTCACAAAATATATTGTGAGATGTTATTTCCCAGGAAAAAAAATTGCTTATAGCAAGCTTGTCAAGATAAACTTATATTACCAGATTTGCTATCTTGGGAAAGGAAACAATAAAAAAAAAAAAAAGAGTGCTTGACTCACTAATGCCATGGATGCTTACATAAAGTCTCTTTAAATATTTCCAAAAGTATTTCCAAAAATGAGTTCAGTGGTAAAAATAGGGTTTACATGCCTTTTTTTTTTTTTTTTTTTTCCCCATATTATACACAACTATTGGCATAAACAGTTTTAGAATTCCTACAGAAGACAGTGCCCTTGCACTGCTTTGAGCTCCAGGTAAGTCCCTTCTTATTGCTCTGTGACACTGCTGCTGTAAGAACTATTTCTGTATCCTGTCTGTCCACCTGCAAAAAGAGAGTGGGAAGCTGTGAGAAGATAACTTTTCTCTTTGAAACTACCAGTAAGCAAGGACAAGCTTATTAACTTCATAATAAGACTAATAATTCCATGAAAACATTCATAATACATAAAAAAATCCTGTGTAAGTATCCCAAAGGTTCACATAGCCATTCAGTAAAGTACTTTCTGGAACTAATTGAACTCAGCTTCATTTTTTAGGGGGCTTCAGGTCTTTAAATCAGATTAAATCGGAGCTTGAGTTTATAGATGCTTTGTTAAAAAGACAGAAAATTAAGTTTGACCTTGAAGTCTAGGTCTTCACTAGGAGACTTTGCTTAGACTTTAGTATATTCTGTGACATGAGATCTCCATGAATCCATGTAGAGTGAGTTTCACAAAAAGATTGCATCTTGATTTAAAGAATTCAGACAGAATTCCATCACAGTCAGTGATCAGTTAGAATCTGTTTTCTCTTTGAAATTTGTCTGGCTTTGACTTGCAGCTATTGAACCTATTATAACTTTGCTTGCTAGATCAAAGGTATGTCTATGATGAAATTTCTGTTCCCCACGAGGTTTTTCTCAGCTGTGATCAAATCACCCCTTAAACCTTCTCTTTGATATGCTAAGTAGGTTGAGTTCCTGGTCTATCTTGGTATAAAGCATGTTTTCAAACCCTTTAATCATTCTGCTCCTTTCTGAACATCTTCCAATTTTTCAACATTCTATCAAAATTAAACTTTATATAGTGTTCCAGTAGCAACTGCCGTGTGCAAAATACAGGGGTAACATGGCCTCCCCAGTCAATAATTTATTTATGCAAACAGGACACTTGTCCTGGTTTGAGTGAGAACAGAAATATTTTTGTTCAGTGAATTTATTTTTCAGCTCAATTCTTCTAACTAACTGCACTTTTTGAAGTTAGCAGCCTGTTTTCACAGGCCGCATCTGCTTCTAGCAGTGATAACACCCCATGGTTAGAGTTACTAGGAAAGATTGGTGTGCAGACCAAGGCCACTGCTGGATCTTGTGTATCACACTGCAGGGTGCAGAAAGTAAAAGGCCGCACCTCCAGGGAGGAGTGGACAGGGCAGGTGACACTAAACTGACCAGTGAGGGGTCCCATCATATTCAGTAAAAAGATGAGGGATCAGGAGGGTCTTGGCCCACTTTGCTGGCTTCGTTTGGGTCCTCTTCCAGTTTCTTCCAGGGAGCATCTGAGGAGGACTGTCCATTCTGCCTTCAGTCCTGATCTGTGTGTGTTCCTGAGTCATGTACAAGAATCCAACTCCTAAACACAGCTCCTGATTGTTGCTGGGCCCAGTCTGGGACTCTCGCAGTGGCTGCTCCACAGCATCAGTGGTGATGGTGACATAATTACCAACTTACTCCCTTTCTCTTCCCCTTTGGGTAGGAAGAGGGGTTAATAGAGAGCATCTGTTACAGGTCTAAGGGGCCGTCCTGACCCTAAATCATGACAACACAATTTAGCTTTTCGGCTGCGGAGCTGTAGTGCTAACCTGGAAGACCTCACTGCTTGACACTGCCTTAAGTGCCTTAGCCTCTCTATAGGCACCTTAAGGGCTTTGCAATTGCTTTTCTATACCATGCCTTTCAGTTTCAGCTCTGCAATCTTTCACGTAAGCTGCTGTGGTAGTGTTTTCTAGAGCCTCCGTGATGCTCTTTTCCCTTTGTTCTCATGCTGTTTTCCTGTTGCTTTTATTCTCATTATGTTATACCTGCAAACACTGTTGCAGCAGGTACTCCTGGGATGCAATAGCCTCTGGTGTGAGATTCACCCTTCTTTTTCCTACCCCTTGCTTGTAGGTTTTGTTTTATTTTAGGTTACCTAATAACATGCATGAATGATCTTAAAAACCAAGCAACTGTGCAGCACTCACCCTGATCAAAATGCATTCCAATTGGTGCTAATAGCACTGCAAACAGGAAAAATCTGTAGGGAGTTTGAGGAGATGCTAATGAAAAACAAACAGTTGCTATGGGAAAAGTATGATGGAGTGATCACTGAGGTACTGGAAAGTATACTGGAAAGGATATCCAGGGGAGGAGACTCACCTGGGGACCCCACCACTTCTCTTTGCATCTGGCCACTGTGGTCAGTTTTCCCTTTCCCCTTCCCTTTTCTTCTATAATCTCTCCTCTAGTTCTTATTTTTCTCCCAAAGTAACTTTCGCTAAAGTTAAAGATGATGTATGCTATCAGCTGCAGTCTTTATGCATGTGAACCTGTCTCAACATGAAGTATGGTGAAGTTGATAAAAGCAATGAGCTTAAATTTCGTCAGGAAAAATTGTTACAGCTTAAAAAACCCTCTTTCTAATAATGACAGTGAAGCACAAGAATGGATAGATCGTGAAAATACTGAGGACTCAACACTGGAGCCCTCACTGAATGTCAGAAGTCTCTGACATCTATCAGAAATGACACAGCTGTTGCTGATCTTGCTTTGGAGTATCACAGTGGAAAATACATGACTGTTAATAATTTTAAGAACTCCTTTGGATGTCCTTTTGTCTCAAGGGAGATGTGGATTTGACAGATGGAGATGAGAAAAGGAGCTGCATGGAGCAGAGAAACCATGTTCCTTGTTCCCTCTTCCATGCTGGCCTTTGAAGCAGATCTTTGAGAGAAAGAAAACACTTCTCCTGCTCTGTCTTAACTAAATGGTTCATCTTTTCCCCTCCTTATTTCTAAGAAGTGGGTCAGCCACAAATCACTTCAATAAGAATTATGCTGACAATACTTACTTTCATCTTCGATGTACCCCTTCCAGTCAAATGGAGTCACTGTTGAATTAACCAATGTACCATTTTCACCTATTGTGATGTTTAGCTGGGAAGTAATATTTGTTTCCAAAGTAAAATTGTCTGGAGGCCACTGCAGGCATTTATTCCTCAAGTTGCCCATGAACAGCTGTAGCCCTATTAGTGCAAATACACTCAGACAAAACACAGTCAGGATCATAACATCTGAGAGCTTCTTCACAGACTGAATTAGGGCTCCCACGATAGTCTTCAAGCCTGTAAATGCAAAGCAATTTTTATTCTGATGTTCAAAACTTTTTTAAAATATAAAAATGACAGTATCTCCCAGTAGTTATAGATTTCATGCAGAAGCCCAAATAAATGATTGTAATGTCTGTGAAATAACATTTTTGTGAAGAGCTTTTTCACTTGTGAAAATGAATCAACAGCTGAAATTTATGTCCATTTGAAACTGTGAATGGAATGAGTTGCATATATTTCAAAACACTTGTTTTAGTGCTAAAACAAGTGACGTTTTTATTCATGCTGTACATGAATCTCACAGAAAAGTCTTCTTTCTTTTTATTTATCAATACCTCTTGCCCCAAACCTTTGCTACTATCAGTTTTATAACATAGTAGATTTAGAAGACAGTAGTAAAGGGCCTGCTCAACAATAAATAGGATTAAAATTTAATGCTATAAAACTGGAGATGGTTTGGAAAATCACAGAATTTTAAGATAATAAATCCCCCATGCATTGCCCATGCTATTCTTTATTATCTTATTCCTTGAAATTCTTACTAAGCCAACATTTCAAACAGTTTTGATTTTCAGACACAAATATTCACAACAAATCACATAACATCATGTAGGTAAGATACACATGGGTAAGAAAACTTCAGGGTTACCGACACTTGTTTAATGTGGAGAAGAAAGCTTGACATCATATGATGCAAACCACACACGCTGTGTACTGCAATGTCTCATGCAAGAATTTGTTAAACTCAAAGGCTGATTTCAAAAGGAAAGAGCTTATGTTAAAAAGCAATGAATCAGAGATTTCAGTGAATTCTAATATCTTCCGATTCCTGCTTTTTTTTTGTGGAAGAAATAAGACTTATGTTTAAAAAAATATGAATTCCATTTCAGTGAATTAAAGTCAGCCTCAGTGTTTAACCTAGCTCTCACCTGGGATGACTGATATTGTTTTCAAAGCTCGGAGAACTCTGAATGTTCTCAACGCTGAGACATTGCCCAGGTCCACAAACTC
>JANHFX010006475.1:50781-80185 GCA_027560015.1 Chloroceryle amazona
TCGAAGAGCTGAAACATTGCCTAGGTTTACAAATTCTGTTACATACCTGTAGGATTAAATCACAGTTATTCAGAATTTAGGCAAAGTTTATGCTACTTACTTGGGTCTTTCATCAAGACCTCTTTGGCGTTTTTAGCAAAAAATTAAATAGCAACAGTCAGAGGTTTACCTTTCACTGCAGTTTGCCTTGCATTAATATGCTTTCAGAGCCTTCAGTTAAATTAAATGTCTCTGAAGTGAATCACAGTGATTTAACTTTGAAAGCCTAAAATTTATCTAGACTAAGTTTGGAGAATGAAGTCAAAGGGATGCTTCTTTTCTGCTCAGAGAAAAAAGTGCAGGACATGAAATTAGCCTCTCTACTACTAGCTGTTCTAATGGCTTCTGCAGTATTTATGTTTACAACAAAATATGCATATTAGAATGTGAGAATTGTTTTTGATAAAAGTAAATCCACACAAGAATTTCCATTTAACAAAATTGATATGTATCGATACTAATTTCATGCCCTTTTTGCCCTTCACATTTAAAGAAAAAGCAAAAAGCGAAAACTTACGCAAAGGTAATGACAGTGAAATCAAGCCAGTTCCATGGATCTCGAAGAAAAGTAAAATCTTCTAAGCAAAAGCCTCGTGCAATGATTTTTATAAGTGACTCAAATGTGTAAATTCCAGTGAATGTGTATCTGGAAAATATAGGAAATGTTAATCAAAATAAATAACAACATTTTACATTGGTATTTTGATAGTAACTTCATGATCAAATGAAAGGATTGTTTGGTTTTTTTTATTTCTAAACTTGAAAGGTGATACAATAGGCAATTTCTTCTAAAATACATTATATTCATTATACCTACATGTATTTACATGTACTTGTTGTGATATGCTGCTGAAATACAGCGGCCATCATCTTGTATATAAAGTAAAATAAACAAATCCATCAAATAAATGACATAAAAATATTGTGGACACTCAATTTACAATTATGCAACACTAGAGCCATTACTGTTAACCAAGAAAGTTGTCAGTATTAAGTTACTGGATATTATCTGAATCTCTAACATCTAAGACATCTAGTATTAACTCTAAAAAAAGAAGAATGCAAGCATGCACCGAATTCTCTTTTTAAGACTTATATATTGTCCTCAACTGATACGTACTAGTAGATGCCCATAGTCCTGCTATTAATGCAGTGATGTAAAGGAGGGATAAAAATGTTGGGTACATGCTAAACCATGAAGATAAGGAAAACTAGTGGAATCTCAGTAAAATACTATCTGTAAACAACTTTAATTTTTTCTATCTGGTCATTCTACTAGAAGGAGATTTAAATAATTGTGAGTTAACATTACTACAGAGTTTAGACAGGAAATAGTAGTAGTGTCTCATGGTAGTTCATGCCACCAAACATGACAATGGTTACTGACATTCTGACTTCTAGAGAAACAGTGAAAGATATCTTAATGTATGTAACTTACTCTACATTCTTTGTCCAGTCCGGAGGGTTACTCATGGTCATAAATACACAGTTGGTTAAAATAGTGCACATGATAAGCATGCTGAATAATGTAGATATAGTTAAGGAAAACAAAATAGTAATTCATACAATATCACATCAGCCATATATCTTAAGCACAGTAAAATATTGCCATTCACACAAATCTTTTAGACTTTGGTAAACATTGCACATATATTTTGTTTAACCTGGTATTTTGCACATTAGCACATTAAACTTTAATATTAGTATTGATTTGCTGCTGTTCTGATGTTTATTTTTTGATGTCCTCATGTTTGCTTTTTAGCTGGTACTAAAAAAGTCAAAGGAGTTAGCTATTACACACCCAGGAAGTAATATGGGCTGAGTAACAGCCAAAACCAAAATAACTTGCACTGTTTTACTTAAGTACCTGACATGACTCAATTAAGTGTTAGTCTTTTAATTCTACAGTTTTGGTACTAAACTCAACAGCTGGTGTTAAAAAAAAAAAATCCTATTTACCATGTGTCAGATCTGTAAAGAAAGCACCCAGCATAGCCAGTCTGTCAAAACCCATATACACCACAGAATACTGTTTTTAATTGCTGAAGCGACAGTATTCCATGTTTCCTTATCACTAGCTTAGCAGTACCCACTTCAGTCAGTAAAATATAAATCCTAGAGAGCTCACCCATTAAGGTGAATCATTTTCCAATATTATTTCTGGGCTCTCTCAAAACATGTTAGCAGCAAAAGAAGCATCTCTTCTTGTAAAAATGCTGTAATTTTAAAATGGTTCAATAGTATCTTGAGGCCAATTGCTTAAAAAGCAAGAAAAGCTGGTGAAGATTAAAATGAAAAATATTTTTTTAGTTGGCGTTCCAGTAAACAATTAAGTATCCTGGGACTTTGAAACTCAGACCGACAGATGAAAGGGGATGAAGGGATCAAGCTGGTAGGGATGTCAGGCTGCCCAACTGGGCTTCATTGCACCCAATGTGATGTTTTTCGTTTACAAGATCACTAGCTCTACAAACAGTGTGGTCCTTCCCTTCTCATGGCAGTAAAGCAAACTGAATTATTCAAACATTTGAAAATACTCAAGTAACCAAACTTGACCAAAACTTGACCCAAAATGTCCACACGGTGGCAGCAAAAAAATAAGAACGGCTGCACCTTCACACCAAATGGTTAACTCTTAATTCCTCTAGTCATGTCTCTACATGATGTGATACTTGAAAATGGTAATGGTTGCATCAGCATAATTGGCAAAGAAGCTAGCTCAACTGAAAAAAGCCATTTACAGATAAACTTATATAGAAGAGCCCAGGATTGTTATTTTTTTTTGTTGTTATTTTGGGGCTTTTTTTTTTGGTTGGTTTTTTTTTTGTGTGTGTGTGTGGTATTTTTGTTTGTTTTGTTTTTTAATGTGTGTGTGTGTTTTGTTTTGTTTTTTAATCAAGTATATATCATGTTGCTGTTTGGGGTGTATTTTTCTGCCATGGGAAAACGTTTGTCTAAATGCCTTACCAAGCAATGAATATTATATCTTTCATTAAGTGACTTAACTTCTTTTGAACATCATGTTGTCATAGAAGCTCTGTACAGTAAAAATAATTGTTCGGTGGCTTAGAATAAGTGATTAGAATGTCTTACAATGCTTGTCCTTAGAGTCCACAGACTACTCTAAAGAGTCTGACTTAATATAATTGGAAATTCCTTTAATAAAGAGAATCCATTTTGGTAGTTGAAAAACTTGGGTATGCCTGGCTGAAGCTCCAGTGGTCTCATAAAACAGTTAAAGAGGAATGTCTTCTTAGGAAAGCTACTGAGGTTTTATCCCTCAATAAAAAGAAAACAAAACAAAACACAAAAAAAACCCCACCAACAACCCAAAAACAAAACAAAACAACAACCAACCTCAGTTATCAGTACACCAATAAAAAGCATTACCCACAACTAGCAGAGAAGCAGGATTGGAAGGCATTGTAAATCAGTCTGTAACTTGAATGGAGGAGAATTCCTTGGAGTCTCCATTCAGTCTGACAGCATTTGGCTGTGTTTTCTTGCCATCACTGTGTCTGTGTGTCTCTGTCAGGTCCCCTATCTACTGTCCCCAAATGCTTACTGACTCGTCTCCAGTCACTTTTCTCCCCTTCTCTCACTGCTTTAACTTTCACAGAGCTCAGAGTAAAAGGTCTTCTGAGTCAGAAGCAGAATTGTTTCGTCCTTTTTTCAAGGACTGAGAAACAGTCTGTAATAATAAAGCGTCTGACTTTGACTAACTGTTCAGTGTTAGAAGTCTTCCTGTCATATTGAAGTTTTAATTGGGTGACTAATTTTCCCATCAACCTGTTATGAACATCAGGCACCAATCCCACATGCCAGTCTTACCTTGTGCACTGTCCCATCAGTTATGGTCCCTAAATCTCTCCACCATCTGCTCATACAGATGCTTTGCAGACTGCCTGTGAGACTCCTGACCATGTTTCTGGCAACGTATTGAATTTGGCAGAGGCTTATGGTGCAGCTGGGCAGGTTTGGGAACGTGAGATTTAGTGTGCATAAACCAGGCTTCCAGGCATGCTGCTGCAACAAATATGAAGCTGGTCTTGAGAATGGCCTCAGAAGGACCCCTATAAGCAATATAAACATATCCCTTAGCTAGCTGTACCCGAATAGCTGCCTATCTGCCTAATTGCCTGCAAAACTCAGAACTATGCTGGAATTTGTGAGCACAGACTACTTTATTATTTTCTGAAGAAGCTTCATAGTGCAAAAAAGAATCTGGGATGCAGAAGCTTTCAAAGTTAAAATCTGAAGAGATTTTTCTGAATAATTGATGGATTTAAAATGGATTCTGAAATCTATCTGCAGATTTGTACAAAAGCATATAAATCCGACAGAATATCTGAAAGTGCATTTATATGATATATACATAGTTTCTAGTATTTATAAAACCTTACCAGAAGTCTTCCACTGTAAAATAAAAATAAACAGTCTACAAAACCCTTTATTTACAATGCAGTAGAAAGAGTTATGAGATTTCTTAATTTCAGTGTGTAATATTTTGAGCAATCATTGAAAAAGGATATGAATGTACCAAAATTTTAATAGCTATTTTTCTAAGAGGATTGAAGGGAGTTAAAATGTACAGGGCAGAGGTGGCACTGAAGCGGAAGATTGCCTTCCCTTTGTTCAATACTATAAAGGTCTGAAAAAGAGAAAGAAAAGAGACTTTATAATTGTGTAATCACTGTAGATCCTAATTTTAAAAGTGTTACTAGTTCCTATCATCAAAATTGGAACTTGGTAAAAGAGATAATACACAAAGTTCATGACTTATTTCTTAAATAAAACTTATTTCTAGTACTTAGCTGATGTAACTTACACAGGAAAATATAATTTAAAATATGTAGCACTGAATGCATTAATGTTTTTATACTACGTCTTCATTAAGCAACCTCAGTGTAGTAATATGATGTGTTTATTGTAAAAAAAGGGTGTAGAAATGATTAAGTAAAATTATAATTTTATTTATGTTTTCCAAAGAAAACTCTTCCTGTTTAAAGTACTATAAGCAGGAAAACCTTACCTGTGGATGTTAACAATGCCTTAGTAAGAGAAATCCTTACAGAAACTGATTTAATAGACTACCCATTTGTTCATATTTATTCTGTTCTGTTTCTTGGTCTTTGTACTATGGAGAAACATGTATAGCCATGATTAGGTAGACCTGAGGAATGTGGGTTTCTGGATACATCTTACAGGAGGAAAGGAAAAGCTACATCAGAAGACCTCCCTGCACAATTGTGATTTGCAGGTGTGAAACTTTCCCAGAACATATGTACTTGTTAAATTTAAATTTTAACAGCTACAGAGCCTATCAAACTTAGAGAAACTTGAAGGCATGCAAGCATGGCTTCAGAGAATTGTGGAAGACTCCACACTGAAAGCTTGTCTATTTTTCTCAAATAAATCTGTGAGCCAAATATAAACAGTATGAGAGCAAACCCTACAAACATTGCTTTGCTTCCACTGTAGTTCATCATGGCTGCAACATTGTTAATACTTATAGCAGAGGAAATGTGGAATGTCAAGTTTCTGTGTGGCACCAAGGTGCTCTTCAACTGCAAGATCAATGAAAAAAGAATGAAAAACACTGCAGAAGAAAGTCCCAATAACTCAGAAAAAAGTTGCATGCAGTGGGATGGATGATGCAAGAATTATAGTGTAAATTCAAACTGAATTAAAGGTATTAAAGAATATGGCCAAAAGAAATGTCAAAAATAGCTGGGTTTGCTTTTGTCAGTTATGTATTTTATAAATAAGCTATGATAAAGCCTCCTTGTTTTTGTTACGTTGCTTACAAAGTTTATGGTGTCCATGACATCAAGCATCACTCCAAGACTGTAAGCAAGTGGACAACAAGGCTATTTCTGGGAAGGCTGGCAGACAGAAAAAATACACCAAGGAGGTTCAAGAAGGATGATTCTTGAGTCTGCTTATATTTGGGAAGCTTGGTGTGTATGGGCCATGAAGTACTGATACAAATTCTGAAATTCAGGAGCACCCAGCAGGTGGAGAGATATGTGGAGATGAGAGTTTCCATCCGTCACAGGCTGGTAGCAAGTACTGAAGGCAGAGAAGAAGGAATTAAGCCCTGAGGAAAGGCTGTCCCAGCCCCAACTCACATGCTGGCTTCTTCCCTGACTTCCATCATAGCTCTCCACAGCATGCCTTCCTCTACAGACCAAATCCCTTAAGATTGAGGGATATTAAGAGTGAGACTTTATATTGTCTTCAGTACAAACTGAGGATGTATAGGAATGATATATGTATTCAATTTCCCTGCTTGTGCACAAAAGTGGAGAAACTGCATATGAAACTGAGGACAGTGGGATAAAGCCTGAGCTAGTGTTTCCAAATTACACTTCCAGTTAGGGATTACAGACAACAACCTTCAAAGCGTAACTGCAGATAAATTGACCTTAAATGAAACTTAAGCAACCAAGCAGATGGATGATTTTTTTTTGCACATTCTAAAGCCTCACACCCCAAGGGGGAAGGTGAGTTTTCCTTCCCAGGTCTCTCCTCAGCCCTCAGGACTCACAGCTCAGAAGCCTCCAGCTCACACTATCGGCTTTTGTAGCTATGAGATAGTTGAAAAAATTCATTAAAAAAAAAACAAAAAACAAAAAACAAAACAACACCCCAAAAAAACAACACACTCCCTACTAACTTTGTATCCAAGACTACAGCACCTACGTTTAGTCAACCTACATTTTTCTGAATATCTTTGAACATAAGTATATTAAACATACATCTCTCTTCTAACATGCCTTATGGAAAATAACAGCATGCTGGCACAGCTCCAGTTTCAGTTGGAAGCTGTTGCTATTTTAGATGCTCTACTTTCTGCTGCCCTGCATAAGCAGAACCAAGACAAATTCCCTGCCTCAGTTTTAATTTATTCACTCAAAGTATCTTTGCAACTGGAGACTTCATAGTGACTTTGTTGGTCCTCTGACTTTTAGCTTTAAACTAAAACTGTATCTTACCTCTGAAGAATTTTCATTTAAGAAAAAAATACAGATAACAGCTGATATCCAATCTCTGTGCAAGCTTCCCTCCCTGGAAAGTCTACTATATCTCATTCCAGCCTCAACCCAGATGCAAGCCAATGTGTAGGCAGTGTGGATGAAGCTGTCAGGACAAAGTAGATATACACTGAGAAAAGCTAAATAAATTCCAAACAAATTGGCAAGACTAGTGTTTTCATACAAAGGATTATGTATACTTTTCAGTACTTATGTTTTATAAGGTTCTTTAATCATTTTATAAAGGCAGGAAACATGATCACACTCAAGGTATTTGAGTTTGAATAGAAATTTGAAGACAACCCTGAGATTCCCTGATTTGTTGCATTTGCATCTATAACCTGGATCCCAGTTCTATAACTGCTGACATAATTGATATAAACACAGAAACTGCATTCTTGGCAGGGCAATTAAGGATGATGGGTATTTTGAGAATACACAGCTAAGAATCCAAACTGAACAATGACACAGACTCTCAGAACCTTCTGGGACAAAGAGTTCCCAAAACCTTATTTCTCCTCTCCTTCCTTCCAGTTAGCTTTAAATGTAGTTTCTGGAAGGCTACATTTTACAGGCTGGCTACTGCTCCATTGCATTTCCACTTCCTACAGTTAAATAAACACCATCTAAAACCTCACAGGACCTTCTGAAAGGCAAGAGGTGACATATTATTGAGCTGGATCCTTGTTGAGCTTCTTGGGAAAAGCCCATGGGGCAGCAGAATAAGAGACTCATGCCATATTTGAAGGTGGCATTTCTCAGGTTTGTGGTTATCTTTTGAAACCATGTTTTCTAGCATGACCTTAATTTTTGCATTGCTAGTACTTTTCACTTAAAACTTATTTCACTTACAACTATCAAAAATATCTAAAAGCTCCAGAGCATTCACCTTTTCTGATGTAATGAAGAAAAGCATTTTTAAAGACTCTGTTTCTGTAACCCAGGAAGTTGCAGTATGAGAATCCAAGGAGACAGTGGTCTGATCAGATTAGGGACTGATATTACCAAATATCAGATCAAAAGGAGACAGCTTTTCTGATAGACACCATTCCACACCCTCCTGGCAAAAGGTAGGGCACAGAGTGGCAATTAATAGTGCTATAACTGTATTATAGCAGGAAGAAAGTGCAGTAAGACACATTTAGTTCCATCTATTCTTTCCCTCCTCTGTAATGTGGCAGCCTAGGTTCAAGAAAAAATAGCCAGCCCTTGAAGTATGAAGCCAAGTGTTCTATTATATTATAATCAAATAGTTATGTTTCAAGGATAGAGTTGCCAACATTCAGGCTGTTTGTGATACAGTATAAATCAGTAATACTATATGGTGTGTAAATTTTCCATAATGGGCTCTTAACAAACAGTAGCTCTCAATTTTTTCCTTTTCCTTCCAACTTCACATTAATATTGGATATATGTCCTCTTCTGTTGCAGGTTTTCCATAAAAGCACAGTTATGAAACCATATAACTAGCAAACCTATCTATTTTTATTTCCCTTAACAGGTTTTCCCATGTTTGACCTTTCATCTCAGGGCTAGCTTATCCACAAATTAAGGATCTCACACCAGCTCAATGCATTTATTTATTCATTTTTGTTTTATTCTGTATTAAACTGCATCAGACCATGGCATGAATAAACCTATTGCTCAGAAAAAAAATCCCAAGGATGAAACGTAAAACACTCTACATGATGCTTCAACATTCAGTCCATGGTCAGTCTTGGTAAAAATAGGAAAAAACCCAAACCTCAGCAAGCAGGATGCAGTACTTGCATATGATGCAAATGATGGATGATTTCACTCATGACCCAAATTTGGAATAAAAAAAAAGATATTCCTAAAATTCTTGTACAGATACAAATAAACACTGTGACCATGCTTATTAACATCATTTGATCAATGCTGTAGGTAACCATTTCTAGTCTCTATTTTAAAATTTGGAAGCCAAACTGACATAGTTCCTGTCAATAAATCAGGTATAGTTTATGCAGAGATCTTAAGAGAGGTCTGGAACAACAGTGGCACCTGCTAACCCATACACTTTTCCTAACCCTTTCTTGCAAATAAGTATTTTATTTCATTACACTGCTTTTTATTAGACTCATATCACTTCAGACAAATGTTTCCCCAGGTAGGAATATAAAACCTCTAACCATCATGCAGCAGTTGTCAGACCATTACATTGGGCGAGGGTGTGCTGACTGATTCCTTGGCTTTACAACATGGAATTCAGAAAGTGATAAAAAGAAAGCTCAAATGTTAAATTGTACAGAATTGAATTCACTTAACATTAAGAGTCCTTCATGTCTTCCTGGACACATTAACTTCTGCTTCAGGATTTTATCAAACTATTTCTCCCGAGACTTGCAGAAGCACCAACTGCTACCAATACTCTCAAAAGTTAAAGAAACAAGAAAAGTGTTTCCAGAATTCACACACAGCTAGACAAGAATGTCCAGGAATTAGGGTTTTTTTTAAGTCAAATTACTAATGTGAAATTGAAATACATGTTGGATTTCTGCTAGGAAAGTCCTACTGAAGGAAGAAAAACCAATGAGAATTGTAAGGAGAGAATTTTTTTTCTTGTCTTTGATTGATAGGACTGTTTCTATTTCTGTCCTGTAGAAGATTAAAGCAAAGGGAGGATGTGTGGACTTCAGCACAAAGAAGAGAATTCCAGCAAGTACGTGACTTGCCTTTAAGTTATTTAGTGTGCAAATAAAAATATTCTTCCTTTCAAACAGCACAGAAACTTGATTGAATATGTTCAGCCTGCTTCTCTCCATTTCTTGCAAATCTATCATCAGACCTGGCCAACATATTAAGTTTTCGGTTCCATCAGGGAAGGGACTGAAATAGCCTTACATTTCCAAGGGCTCTGGAAACATATCTGTAGGTCATACCTATAATATGTCTGTTTTCACCTCACACAAGACAGACTGATTTGACCATAAAGGACCAGGATGATCTTGTGGGCATGTAGGGATATAATTATATGTGATTTTGTATCATGGACACAATCAGTACAGAACTCTATAAGGCTTGTTTTTATAGAAACACCTTTTATCTTTGTAAAACTAGAACTGTGATTTAAAGATAAATCTTCATACACTGTGAATGGCAGATAAAGGATTTCAGATTCATCAAATAATAAAGACAAAAATACTGTTCTTTCACATAGTGTTTTCTCTCTTGTCAAAATAAGACTCTATAAATTACATGAAATTTAGCAAGCTAAGGCACTTAGAATACAGCTCTTTGTGAAAATCAAAATAACTCCTGTTTTGATACTCAGAGTTTTCATAATCACAGTATCTAATAATTAAAATATTACCCAAGCTAGCTATCACTATAAACTGTGAACATTTTATGCTATATATGGGTTGTGCAACTGAATACTCCTGAAAGGATTCCAGGGCTATCCAAGGACAGTTCCACCAGAAACTTTAAAATCAGTTTTACACTCTCTTTATGATATTTTCTGCTTATCTGTGTGTTTCTCTGTTGATTCTAATGAATTTCTGAAGAATTTGCTATCAAAGTAGATTTCTTGGAACAAAATTTGCTGTGCATTGGTTCATGTCATCAGTTTTAAATCTGAAGAAGCTTAGAGAAAGTGTGGCACGTTGGTGTACTCAGTTTCAATAGTTACTCACTTTTTAAAATATTTGCAAAGTATGTAATCTATTACATATACACTCTTGTATAGGTATTATATACTGCTTATAATTGAAGACAACATACTGTTTCAGCTTTGATATAAAAGTTGCTTTGCTATAAACTCAATTATATCAAGTAAATTTTTATGTCAGTTAAAAGAAAAGGATACCATAGAGGGCAGTGGATGCTTCACTGATGATGGAGAGAGCAGTGCATAGAAGCCTAGATTTTTACACTGTTTGTACCTTGCTACATCCATTGTACAACCGTATTATACCATTGGTCATAATGCTACATTTATTGTCAATGTTATTCGCTTAACTCCAAAAATAAGATTACTGCAAAGTTCCTTCCTATGTAAAGCAGGAGGATATGTATGTATGCTATGTAAAGCAAGGGGAAATGCATTCTAAAAATAAACATTAACTTTTTATAACTAAAATATATTAAATATTTGGTTACTAACTTTCTAGAAGGCAGACTGCATATGTACTTCTAGCATCAAACATTTTCTGGTTTTGTTGTGCACCCAGTCCTTTTAGCAATGCTCAAATGTTTCCACATTATTAGAATGACATTTTCCTACATGGCTGCAAATTAACAGACTGAGGTAAAAAGTGATATAACCCACTGTGTGAAAACAAAATGAACATGATAATGCAAACATTCCAAACACTGGCATATGAACAGTATTGATATTAGACTCACTTTTTTATTGATGTAATATGGGTCCATGTCTTCCAAGGGCTCAGACACCATTCCTGGAGGTATGTCACCATATATAAACGGAAGTGTTTTTCCTGCCTCCAAATCACTGTTTGGCTTTGGCCCATTTTCATCATCATTGTCTTTACGATCTTGTTTAGAATTCTTAGCTTTTTCTGCAGCAATACGTTGTTCAATAGCTGCAAGAGACTCTCTGGTGAAGTACTGGAAGCTGTCTGGTCCTGGTGGTACAAGCACTGACTGCTCCATCTTTTCATCCTGCACATTTTAATTACCATTTATTCTTCTGCATAGGAAAACACTAAAAGGAAGCAGAAAATAAAATTTGAACAAACATGTCAAGTAAGAAAGAACTCGAGTAAGAAAGATGTAATGATTTTTTAAAATGCTTTTGTTTATGCTATGTTGGAATGTTCAAATAGACAATATTGAAAATGAGGTAAAGAAAAATAAAAAAAAATAAATTTCAGTTTGTGATTTGAACTTTTTAAAAGGCAGTTGTGTGGTTCTTATGCTAGTTGTATAAACTGCAATAATTTCTCTCCTCTAGGACTATAATGGTCTTTTACTCCAAATAAGCAAAAGCATGTCACTTATCAGATACATTTTTCCTCATAACTTTAATTATCTCAAATCCCCCCCCCCCAACCAAAAGAGTCCTGTTAAAACTATGGATCTGTTGTCTTTCATGCTGCTGAATATTTTTCTGGGGACATCAGACATACAGATGAAATGCATATTTGTGCACATAATGGCATATATATCCCTTATGCCTGAATGTAAAGAGATTTTTGCACTCTCCACCCATTGCTGGGGTCCTTGTGAAATGATCAGCCAGTCTTTCTGGAGACTTCAGGGTCAATGCAGGTTGAAATAATTGAAATAAGCTACAGATATGAATGACAGAATTGAGAATACCTGAGATTGTTGGTAGAAAAAATTATATTAAAGTAAGTGAAAAGGTGACAAACAAAACCAGAAATTATGAAAAGAAGCTGAAAGATGATGAAAAGAGAAAAAAAATGGAATCAAGGGAGTGTAAATGAATGTAGAAAGAATGAGCAGAGAAGGTGAAGAATGTGAAAAGCAAAAAATGGGAAGAGTGAAAAACTAGCAGTATAAAAAAGCAGAGATGAAAACAAAAATAAAAAAGTAGGTGGAAGAACAGAATATTGGGAAAAGAGAAGAAGGAAAGAAAATATTGATAGGGTTAAACTTTCTGTTAAGGAGAAGTCAAGAAGGAGAATAAGAAATTAGATGAGAAATAAATAGAGAAGAAAAAAATAGCTGGGAGATTAAAAAGAAGGTCACTAAAATATATCAGATAATAAACCCCATGTCCCCATGATCACTAATGCCAGGGTGAGCACAAACATCTTAATCACACATGTGTATCGAGTAGTAGGATATAGTGGATAAAATAAGAAAGAGGGGTCAAAGTGCTTTCAGGTTCTAGAACACAAATTTTCTTGTTTTGTCAGGAAAAAAAATATCCAAACGTACTTCATTCTGATGAGTAAAATAATGATAATAAGGGGAATGACTTCTAAAGAATAGAGGTGGCTGATTTCTCATTGTAAAAAAAAAAAGGAAACTCATATCCTACCAAAACACAAGGCATTCACCCATGCAGAGTGTTCTAAAAAAGAATCTTCCTGTTTACTCTGCATTAAGGGGAAAATAGGATATAAAAAGTGTACCTCAATCAAAGGGGATTTAAAATCTTTTCCTCCACATAAAGGCCATCCTCCAGACATCCCCTGGCTCCCCATTTCATGGTTCCATTTCCTTCTGGGAATTGACTCCAATCTCTTAACTACTGAAAAGTTCTAAACTCAGACGTTGTACACTCGGATGTTAGTTCTTAATGTTCAGTCACACCTTGTGGATATTACAAAAGAATGAAAAAACCCACTAAACAACTGCCCCTACCACTGTCCTTGCTGATCCCCAGACTGGCCCCTGTAAGTGGCACTGTAATTTGGGAAACAGATCTCTAAGCCACTATTCAAATATTATGGAAGCCAGAGCTGTAGATGGTCACTGCTTGCTCTATGGGTATCACGGAGATAAAGAGACTTAAGAGAGACAGTCAGGCTCTCTTCCCTGGTCAGCTTATCTGGAACAGGAAGGGACAAAGGCATCTTCTCTTTCAACATTGATATAATTCCATGTTGGTAAGCAAAAGAAGGATACACAGACATGTCTGCCTGTCTTTCTCTTCCTTGTGAGACCCAGAGGTTAGTTTTCCCCTATGCCATTTTCCCTTGAAAATTCCTTCACTGTCAAAAAAAAACCTCGGTGTTCCCTGCCGTGGTGGCCAGTGAGCAAGCAAAACGAGTCCTGGTGCAGTGGGAGGAAGATGCTAGGACAGTAGCAAAAGCAATTTCGTGTTTTGAAGAGGGAGAAAATGGACAGCCAGCAAGCAGTCAGCAGGGGTGAGCTCTGAAATCCTATGGTACAGGATCACCTTTTAGTTCAGCTGAATGTCCCCAACTGGCACACAGAACAGGGAGGTAAGCCTGCAGGCTTTGCCTGCAGATGCACAGAAGCAAACTACTTCATAGCCATTAATCATGTTGCAAAAACATTTGCTTCCGTTTCTGTGTTTACATACTGAGTTTAATAGCAGCAAATGCTGTGGGCTTTTCTAATAATACCTGTATTTTATTTTTTTTTCCTGTAGAAAGGAACTTTACATTATTTTTCTATAATTAATCCTAGAATGTTCTCAGGTCTGACAAATGTACATGGTGATAGCGCCTGTAAATGGATCTAAATTTAAGTAGGCTGTACTTAACAAAATGTTTCAGGAGACATTATGAAGATTAAATACTTTTTAGCCTCTGTTTAGCAGATTAAAGGATGATATTCCAGATACATTTTCCTTTTCTTCATGGATTTCTATGATTATAAGTCTATAGATTTAAAAGTCAATATTAAACATGTACAGAGTTCACTACAGTCTTAATCCCAAATCACTTTTATCTGTCATATCACAGTGGTTAAATTAAACGTTTGTATTTCCTTTACTATAGCCAAATTTATTCTCACTTATCTGTGTATGAAATGGATAACAACTGATACCAGGCCTGTTAAACAACTGATACCCTTCTGATTTCTATCAAGTGATTTATTAAATATCAATCAAATAACTACAGATTGCTGAAATTATCCTTTTTTTTTTTTTCTTCAATATAGCACTGGTGATTCAACAGAGGAAAGAATATGAGTATAGAAAATAAAGATATCTTGTGAAGTTCTTTCCTCCCCTCCGTCTGGCCTGAATGAGATTAAGTGTCATTCTTATATGCAGTATATCAAGAAGTAAAACATTTCAAATTTTGGAAAATAAGGTACTCTGAACATTTGAGAATAGAAACATATTGTTTCTTCTGAAATTTCCCAGCCAAATATATTTATATATACCTTATAATATACATTATTGTAACCCCCAGAATTCCAGAGCACATTCAATATATTCTGTGTGCATGGACCATGCATAAACCACATGCAGAATAAGTCTGAAGTTATTCATCTGCATTCTGTCCAATTGTAAAATTCACAGTTAATCTGCCCATGTGTATTAAACCCAAAGAATCCAGAACTACACTGGATTAGCTATGCACACGCTGACCATCTGGGCAACATAGGGGAATATACATGCAATTGGTTCAGCACTTCCCTGATGGATCTGATCTACTGTACACCTTGCATAGTTGTAGACCTACACATACTAGGAGAATAACTCAAGCTGTCAAATATCCACAGAGTTTCTGCAAATTTCTAGAGTCTTGAAATTTCACTTAAATAAATTTTCTAGGCAAAACAAAGGAATATGTCAGCAAATAGATGGAGAAATGGTGCCTTGTCTAACAATGATTCCAAACCAGTCTAACAGTAGCCTTTGAAGAAGTCAGCTGATGATACATAACTCTCTGAAAAAGTGACAGATTTGAGCTAGAAGATTATTTCCTAACCTGATAAGCATCTTGTTTACTGTTAACTTTCATATTGTTCATGCCTTCATAACAAATAGTGACAAGAGTTTTTGGAGACTTTGGTCAGGAGAACCTTAGCATACACGTACAGTATTGAGAATACCTAAACTTTAGCAACCTAATTTCTTTATGCTTAAATCTAAAACTGTTACAGTCTTTGATGTTTGCTATTCTGTGGCTACACCCATTAATTAAAATTTAGATTCCCTTTGCAACAGAATATACTGAATGTTGAGATGTTGAAGTTTTGTCGGTCCCTATATGCTAGGAATGTGGGAATTTGATTGTAAGAAACCAGTTCAAATAATGCTGGTGGTACAACAGGTCTGGTTCAGCTTCATATTTTCACCTACATAAACACCTATAGAAAGCCTTCCATGAGCACCTTTGTTATCCAAAGGACGAAATTAAACCTGACCTCTGAAAAACAATTCTTTTCTGTCTCTCCCTCCACCCTTCAGGTGCCAAGATTCTCATAAATATAACTTTTAATATTAGTCAACATTTAATTTTACTCAATTAGACTAGCAATATGAACAACTTAAAAAAGTTAATCCTCAGACATACCATATAGCAATGTATTATGTGCTATGTTTTCTAGATCATACCTCATAGATACTCAGTTTCTGCTATGGTTAACATTGCCAGGGTTGAGAGATATGAATATTTTTCCAATGTACAAACACAGTGAATAGACCAGAATGATATTTTTGCTCTTCTGTTGGCCTAGTGATGTCACACACAGATAAACATGTGACATGCATGAACTAGTTTAGTCTGGTATTCAAGGCCAAACTATAGCAGCTTTTCTGTCACCCAATGACCTGTCTCCATCTGGGAAGGGGAATCAGGAAAAGGTAAGACACTTGTGGGCTGAAATGAAAACTGATTTAATGATACAGCAAAACTAATGTCAATATTAATACCAACATAAAGTATACAAAAGTTATACTCAGCCCAGTAAATATACAGCAGCCCAAATAAACAGGAAAGCAGGAGAATAAGTTTGGCTTCTTGGAAGCAGGATGATGAGTGAGTCCATTCAGGAATGGCAACCATTGAAAGAAGGCAAAACAGGAGAAGGAACAGAAACCGTACCCCATCCTCAGCAAACCTCCCCCTTTATAATGAGCATGGTATGGGATACACCTGTAAGGCACCTTGGGGCAGGTGCTCTGGCTTTTGACCCTCCCAGCTTAAGCTTCTGTCTGACTCAAAACTGTTAACAGCCCGGATACCATGGCTAGCCTGGGTTTCTAACCCAAAGAAACCAGGACAATGCTCTAGAGAATAACTAGAGAATAATTTATGTCCTTTACTTTAGTAGGCAATACTTTGCATACATTTTTCCTGCCCCACCCCATTTTAATTTTTGTTTTGTTTGGGATTTTTTGTTTGTTTTGGGGTTGCTGTTTTTTTTGGTTTGATTTGGTTTTGTGTGTGTGGTTTTGGGGGGGGGGTGTGTGTGGTTTTTTTGGTTGCTTGGTTGGGGTTTTTTTTTTGATCCTCCCATTTCTCAGCTTGGTGAAAGGCTGTTGAGAGTAGATTTGTACACTGTTCCATGATGCAATCTGGCATAATGCAGCTCTCATTTGCTGGATCTGAATGTGCATCCAAGATGAAGCGGAAAGATGAATGCAAAAGGGAATGCACATGAATCTTTCAACAAATACATTACACATTGTTTTGCACTGCTACTTGCAGAATTAACAACTCACAGCACTCATTATATACATCACAAATCTGATTTGTTACACTTGGTGTACACTCACCACCAATAGAAAATAAAATTGACACTAAATCAAATCAAATATTAAGAAATTAGCAACTGAAACTGGCCTGTTTTCACTGCCTGGGTAATATCCCTTTGAATTTGAGGAAGGCACACTTAAATGTCTGTACAGACTGCTCTTTCCTTGTACTTTCCGGCACTGTGAAACTGGTTGTTAAAGGAAAACTCACTCAAGAGAGATCTGCTAGAGTAAGCAAATTTAATATTTTCCCTTTACTTTCCCCTTACCCCGTGACACACATTATACTTTTGTTTTTGGCAAAAAGTATCAAATCAATTGCATTAAAAATCATTCATCTTACTATTTTGAAAAAGCATCATAGTAGTAAACAGTGGCATTAATATTTTGCAGTGCCCTAGATCCAATGATGTAACATTGGGAACTTCATTTTTATAAAGAAACTAAGTAGATATGAGCGAGGTTATCAGCGACGTGCACAGGAAGTATCATCTGGCTGATCCAAGGCACAACTAACAGACCATGGCTAGTACAAAATTATGATAAATCAGTGAATCTACCCGTAAACTCAGAGAGACAAAATCTCTATGTTCTTTTACTTCGCATTGTTTATCGGCACAGTTTATCATTATTTTTGATTTATCAACTACTCATTATGATGCTTGTCTTCAGAATACAGAATAAATATAAATTACTATCCTTAAAGGGTGGATATGTGGGAGAAGAGGAAAGAAGGTATGCAGTTTTGTATGTGAGGTCTTAGTTAAGGAGAAATGCCTTCTTTTCCTCAAAGCATCAAACTTGTATCTGGCCTGTTTATATCTATTTTAGGGCTCCTACTGATAGCAAAGGTAGGTAGGATATCCAAAGCAACACATTTAGCAGAAGGACATAAATCAGATTAGAATATTGGAACTATGCAACTTTTTATGATTCTCTGTAGCTGATATATACAATTAAATTTAATTCTCGTGAACAGTTTTGTTCAGGGAAACCTGCATATTACCGGACTGATAATAGGATTCTCCCATATTTTTTTATTATCTTCTTGTTGTTCCCTCCTGGCATGGATAATGCAGATCCGGGCACAAGGACTTGCTTACATTAGATTACTTGGACTAGGCTAACTATGTTTATTTAATGCATATTAATTTAAAATAAAGCTTAGGTACATTAATACTACAGACATCAGAATAGGGTACATACATAATGCTCTGAGCTATAAATTAATTATCTGATATATTGAAAGCAATCAAATAGTATATACTAGCTCAAGTGAAAGTGTATGCTTTGCAACTAGATTATAAACATTACCTAACCTGATACACAACAAGGTTATTGGCACAGGGAAAGAGTCACAGAAGGGTAGTGATGAGGGGAGAGGATGACTCTTTAATTTGCCAGAGAGTTGTGAAGAGCTATAATTTAGCAAGGCATTTTAGTGCCCCGGTCCAGACTGCCCAACAACCAGAAAGCAGAACAGAAATAGGAGATATACCTAATGACCACGATATCCATGCTGTTGTATAATTGCTTAGCTTACATCTTAATACATGAATATCTGTGCTAAGCTCCCTCATCAACTCCAGAGAATTCAAAGCCACATTTTCTATCAATCAGTAAAACTCTTATACTACTCCGGGCAACAGACCATGTGATCTCTCTTTTCAGTGCTTTGCCCTTATGATGCAGGAATGAAATCAAGATTAATGGGATAGAAAGTCCATAAGGAAACATGGACTTGGCATCTTAATGGTAAGCTTTCATTTCGGAAGGCAATCATGGCTTCTGATCCCTGCTGCAAGAGCTGTTTCTCTATTATATCTAATAACTTCACTTGAGAAGAGTCAACTGAAAATTTCTGGAAATGTATTTATAGCTGAGAAGAAAAAATTTAAGAATACCTATAGGAAAAGAGGGTTTAATTCTAGTTGTCACCCCCCAGTTGATTTCTTCAATTCAGGAAGAAAATACAGGTTGCACCTCAGCTTTGAAAAAGAAAACAAAATAAAGCAAGACAGCCTTCCCTAAACATATTAACTAACCAAGGAAAACAAGAATACTCCCTGTGAGCTATCTGTACTAGGAATTGTTGTTCCCTGCAGTCAAAGCAGACTTTTGTGTAGCTGCAGCCTTCTTTCCCCCCCAAATACCTACATTCTCAGTCCTATCATTGTTTCTTGATTAGGGGAAAACAGAAAACCACATTATGTGGACATAGATTATTAGCTATATATATGTATGCATTGTTGAGGTTGCTGTTCTCATTACATTTTTAAATTTAACTAATGTATCTCTAAATGAAAACGTAGCTACTAGGCTTTGGTTTAGATTAAAAATAAATAGCTTGCTTCTGCTTAGTGCTTTGCTAGTTTAATTCCATTAACTGCAACCAAGTCATTTCTATCTTAGAAAGCTGAAAAATAAAATTAGTTACGCAGTTCCATAGAAAGATAAAAATATTTTAATGGGACAAGTCACAGTGCATCTGTATTACTACTCCATGTGAGCAAACACATTTAATAGGTTAGAACTACTGGACTGCTACCAAGCTGAATGAATTCCATGCTTACACTGTTCCTGCAGTGCATCTTGGGCGGCAAATGACTGCAGTACAGAGTAACAACCTTTCTGCTTTCTTTCACTGGATCAGAGCAGAGACCCCTTCTAATGGCAATGTACATTACCAATTCAAGGTTAACTTTCTTAATCAACATCTGAAACATCTGTTTCCATTCACCTTAGCAAACATAATAGCATGTTTCTTTGGTTAAAAAAAAACAAACAAAGCAATGCAGGCTATGCAGTGTAAATGATATAATGCTACTGATTCATTTTACATTAAGGTAAATTAGAATTTAAGACATAATTTAAGTTCTGGTTTTGGCACCATACCAACACTTGGGAAAGAAGAAATAAAGCTGATGGAAAACAGATTGCTCCATACCTTGGAATGGTGTCCAGTTTGAAGAGCTAATAAACTCCAAGACATCTCTATACTCAAAATGTTTCTAAATAAGGACATTTGTGGGTTGCTGAACCCCATTAACAGCATTCTGGTACTTGCTATCTCATGTGGTCAGTGGAAGGGCCAGACCCTTAAAGAAGTAATGGCAAAAGTACTTACATTTTCAAAACTTTCTGAGAGTTTTAGTTACATGTGTATTTTTCTTGCAAATAGAACAGCAGTGATTTCAATCTCGAGGTTCCCTTTAGTTGAGGAAGTAAATGTTGGGACAACAGGAACATATTTAACACACAATATAATGGGAAAATATGAACTTTAAGGAAACCAGAAGAATTGCTGGTTTGCTAGTAAAATGATGGGACTGCTATAAAATGATAAAATACCCCAAATTGATGAAACTTATAAATTGGTTTTGTTCTGCAAAGGAAATCCAGACACTATATTAAAGGTAGAAGAGTTGAGATTCAGCTTTCTCCAATTAAATACTGGAAACCAGTTTTGATACTTTATGCCCCTGCTTTCACTCACTGTGCACTCAAGGCACATTTCAGCACATGCTTGTGCAGAGAGGAGGCAGTAACAGCCTCACTTCTCTGTTTTAGAAGCAGGGTATTATAGTCTAAGTCAGTGCAGCAACCAAAGTGAGAGATCCATCTCACAAATTGTCTTTGGAAGAAGGGAGTGCTCAAGGAATGGGAGATGCTGAAACCACAAACCAGCTCTGCAGGCTAGGAAGCACTACTGACAGGGCATGATTTCTGTATAGTTTAGGCGTTCATCACCCCCTGCTGCCAGCAACACCCTGTCTTAGGTTTTATGAGATGTAACAGATACTTGGGCTACATGTAAATCAAGTGTTTGTCTAAATAATTTGTATGCTATATTCTAATGTCATGTAGCATGTAACACATGGAATGTGTAATACAAGCCTGTAAACACATGGCATTTTTACTGCTGCCTATGTGAGCAAGGCAATGTATCCTTTTTTACTGTCCGCTTTTGATCCTGCTAAGGCAACACGTCTACAGTTCTCTCATGCCCCTCTGCAGTTTGGTGATTCTGAACTCACAAATGAGCAAGCATTTTTACCAAGAGTAAGAGGATTCTGCTATTCCTTAGTAGGCTACTTCCAACTTATCAATAATTTTCTAGTAATATGTGAGAAATAGCTTATTACTAGGACGTTAACTGTTTATCTTTACAGTAGCAAAATTATTATCTGCTCTTGCAGATACAACTTTATTTAACTTCAAAAACTATTTTATATATATGGATAGCTCTCAAAATTTTCTACAATTAATAAAACAAAAGTCATATCACTGCTTTAAAGAAACTTCTTTCAAAACACAGACCTGGTCAAAAATAAACAAGTAAACAACACTTTAGCTTTGAATTGATTTTCAACAAAATTTGAATTCACAATGTTAGTCAAATGTAATTTTGAAAAATCCTCATTAAGTGGACACTCACGAGGCCATCATGTCTCAGTCTTGTGTCCAGGGATGACTACACATGATGGTGGTCTTGAGACCTGACAGTGCTTAAGCCCTGGCACCTTGTGCCCTAGCAGTAGTATAGTGTACAGTTAATTTACTCTTGAATATTAGGTAATTTGCACGAACATCCATAAATTATTGCTACTAGTACTCAAGCAAGCAAGCAAGCACATTACAACTAGTTTTCACATCTCTGACTTCTTTTGCAGTTGAAGTGATGTACTCTCTGTAGGTTACACATTGCCTTGATAATTCTCTCTGGTACATCTTCTGGGCGAAAGCTACAAATGGCACCTATGGTTTATCAGCCTTCTTAAAATCCCAGTATCAGTACATATTCCCACACTCATCATGTCTTAACAGATTCATCCCAAAGCTTCATACTTCTGACACCAGTGTGCAGCTCACAAGTTAAAAAAGCAGCAGCTGAAGCATGTAATTCAGAAAAGCAACATTTGAAGCAAGCAACGTGGAGATTTTGCATAAGTCCTTGATCCAGTTATGATTTACTCTGAACAGAGAAAAACAGAGAAACCATAAGTAAAAGAACTAAAACACTCCTCCATTACTACTTCTCTGAATTTTCAAGTATCTCTTAATTCAATTTTTGGCTTTTGGTCCGAGTCATTTAAGCTGTCTCTCACACCAGGCTTTTCTCAAAATTGTCAGAGATCCTCTTGCTTTTACTACTCCCAACTCCCACATCATAAGACAACCTGGTCACTCCACTCAGCTCATCAAGACCCATCCACTAATTTGGTGCTTAGTTATCATCCCACTTACCGGCTGGCTACAAGGTGACCCTCTGGAAAGTCCACAGAAAGAATTGCTAAAAATGAGATAAGTGTAGATAACATTAAAAGGTGTGTTGGCTTCCTGTGTGGATGGGTCACAAGAACATTTACGCACCCATCCGTCCATATCTGCCCCCTGCAATATTCTACACAGCTGATGCTGTGCAGAGGTAGAATATGTCTGGGGATTTGCAAGTAGGCTGAATTCAGATTGATAGTATTGGTAAGCATTAGTGTCCACCTAGAGTTTCACATAGATACATGGAACATCTTAGCCTAGAAAGCATGAATTAAAAGTTAGTACTGGTAATTATAAGGGATCAGGCATAAAAATAAGGAAGTATCTCATAATAATAATCTCTAAAGCATAATTCCAAATGATCACAGCTGGACTGACGAGATCCAGATGAACTGGGATTTGTCTACTAAAGATTTCCCACCTATTTCCCAAGGTTTATTTAATTTTTTGGGGTTGTTGTTTGTTTTTTTTTTTAATAAATTCTCGTATCTCTCCTCCAGTGTTTACCTTGGTTTGAGAACTAAAAAGGCCCTACATGATAGTCATGGTATTTTCAGTTTCATAAAGGGGAAAACAAATCTTGACAATTCCTAGAAACAATAAAAGAGTTTCTGCTATTAAATAGTTAACTATAAGCAGCAGCAGGAGCAGCTGCTGTCTCTGCCATAGCCTTTGAGCCATGCCTTACTGTAAAAAGCTTTAGATTTGCAAAGAAACAGACTGGGACTTAGTATTCCTGCAGAACCAGTGGTTTGAAAGCCACTGAATGAAGACTGATAGACTCTGACTTGTATTTAAGAACAAGTATTTCACCTTTTCTTGCTCTTGAGGTGCTGGTGAGTTTCCAGTCATTTAATATTTTATATTCTAAGCCTACAATAAATGTTCAGGATGCTAATTTAATTCTTAAGAATATAGGAATGTAAATATAATATATATATATATAAAGTCAAAAGGTAGAAGAGATAATATTATAGACTATGAAATCTAATGTTATCAGCATTTGGGAGTTTTCTGGGTATTTTTTAATCATATGGTCAGTCAAGAAGAATGTATTATGTGTACGGACCTTAAATGTTTAGCAATCCAGAACATTTAAAAGTTAATTAACTTAATGCTATTAAGTGTACTGAGAAAACATATAAAATATATATTGCAATTGACAACAAAGTTAAAAAATATTAGAACTAAGGGTATATTACTGTGATATTTAAAAACAAAAAACTAATCAGAAATTTCTGAAATATAACTATGTACCTTAAAAAAAGCATTAACTGATAATGAATTTTGCAGCAACACAGTCATTCAAATTCACCTCTGGTACTTCTCTGAAGACCAGCTCATCCACTAAAAAGCAAGCGACATTTACTTTAGCAAATATAGTACTGAGCTGTATGGTTAAAAATATAATTGCAGTGCACATTTAGTGACTATTTTGCAAAGAAACCATTCTCAAATATAGGTACAGAAATATAAAAAGGATAGAGGCTTTAGATCTTCACTTCCTATAAATATGGTTCTGTGCACATCAAATGTGCAATTAAACTGTGTTAATAAAGCTAATGAAGCAATAAAATATTTAATAATTTAAAAGGTTTCTAGCTTGCATTCTGGCTTGCATTCTGGCTTGAATTCAAATGGATAGGTTACCAGGTCTGTAAGCATGTGAATCTGTTCATGGGGATCCCCATGTTAGATGAGAACTTAAATAGGATACACAACATGGTATAGTGAAGACCACAGTGAATAAAGGCAGATCTGACTAGCAGCAAAACACATCTCTTTAAACTTTAGTTTTTCTGGTGGGGAAAATAACAATTTACCCACTTTAAAGGACTTGTGATTGGTGATTGAAATACTTCATTATTCTTCTGATTGAAAAACAAACATTTGTCTTTTTAATGACTAAAAATACTCCTGCATTTGTGATTGCAACTGCTTATAACTGTTCTAAATTCTTATTTTTCATGTTGTAATAGAGATTAAAGTGGTTTTGTTTTCTCTAAATAGTAATTTTTAGTTTATACTAGTGATTTATAATGTCTTCTGGTATCTTTGCTTTGAGTGTCCAGGTCAGTATCTTACATCTTTTGAAGATAAATGATAAGTTTAGTCATTGTTGTCCCATAGCTCTTTACTCTGCCAATAGCAGAACCATTGTGAAAGCTAGTTCTAACCCTACCAGATGAGAGAAATCTTCAGCCACTCAAGCTCCCAGAGTCAGGTATTGAATTACAATATACCCAGCTGAGAAACAGTGCAGCAAGGCATTCCTCAGCATATCACTTCTTGTCTGATCAATGCATCTGAGGATAGGGTACCATTTCCTACCAGACTCTGACAGATAAATAATGTTTCTGCAGGCATCGTATAAACAAACTAGATGCATTTGTAAGAACAAACTTACAGGGAGAAGCCAAAGTAGGAATTTTGGGGTTTTTTAAAGCCATTTGTCAATGCACTTGAGAAGAGGTCACAACAATGCATACATAAGTGCACTACATAAAAATAAGAATATCCTGTTATGAAAAGCAAGTCTTTAGTATGTGAACAGTCAGCATTGTCAGAGATCAATGCAGGGTTTAGGTCATAGCTCTAAGGAATCAAAGGGCATTTAAGTCTGAGGGAAACATGCACAATTAAGAGGCTTAGAAATTATTGTGCTACATTGGCTGAGGCAATGAAAAATTGTGGACTTAATATTCATAAATGGAAATGACATCTTAAGATGCCTGTTTTGAAATATGAGCACATAGATTTACCAGCAGCAGTATGAAATTTTAAGATTCTGTTCAATTTTACTACCTATTTTTCTCAGGCTACCTTTGTATTATGTTTGACAGTGTGCAGCCAAAACTAGATCCTGTTACAAGCAGCTCCTGAGGCAATATAAGCCCTACAGCATTTTATAGGATGTCCTTCTGGAACTGGAAAGCAAGTTGCTTGCAAGTCTCCAAGTTTGCAGCAGCAGATGTCTGAGCTTCCCTAGGAAGAGATCTCTCTTGAGTTACTTTTGTTCTTGTTCCCTGAACAGCAGACAGCCAAGCTGTGTTCACACTGCAGGTAAATGGGTTTACACACGTTCAAAGATTACCTTTTCAGAATAGCATCAGAGCTGTTTAAACCACCTGGGCCCAGCTGAAAGTAGGCAGAGTGGATGGCTGCAGCTATTTTGGACTCCAGACTCTCTTCAGAAGCATCCTACTTGTCCCATATGCAGTCTAATCGACCCAAGTTTTAATTATTTCAGATTTCCTTCCACTTCCATTGTTTCTGTGTTTTACATTTATTTCTAGGTGGAGTGATTCACCCCATTCTATGAGTGCTTAACACAGCAGCTTGGCACATGAAAGGCTAGTAAGCAAGCCTAAGGGCTACTGAGGTTACCAGTGTCTCTGCTAGCAGCAGTCATGATAAATCTAACTCTTACAAGTGTCAAATAGCCTTACCTAAGTTTTGGAGCCAAGTTATATCTAAATCTTACTGTACTTTCCCCCCTCTCCATACATATCTAAGATAAAGTCTTTCTTAGCAATCAACAAGGTTATTTTTGTCTAACAGTCTGTTTGCCATCATCTTATAAAAAAACAAGAGGACTTCTTTGGCCTTTTTTTTTAAAAACCCTGTTCATATTTGGGGTTATTATCTAATTAGTTGCTTGGGCTAAGTTATCCTGCTGTATAAATACTCAGAAAATATGTGATTCATTTCTTCTCAGAGAGTCTTTGCAGCCTGTCTTCATTATTTCAAATTCCATTTTTTAGATGTTAACACATTGTTCAAATTTTCAATTTACATCAACATTGTGCTTTCAAAGAAGATTCCTGGTTACATTTAGGAAACACCGATATCTGCAAGACTCCCTCATTATCCTCCTTTTAACCTCTTCTTTGTCAAGATACTGTCCAGAACTCTTCAGTGCTTAGGCTGCTCAGCTACCAAAACTAATCCTTCACCTTAAAGGTCCTCTCCATTCTGGGTCATCTAAGCATTTTTTCTTATGCTTAGATCATATGCTGGATAGAGCAGTGATTCTCTTTCTCTCTGTGTTTGAATAGCACATAAATACATACTGCAGTCCTAGATTTGATATATAAATGCCCACCTACTGTAAGCATACAAATATTTCTGTATGTATGCAAGGTAACATGTAATGTTGGACACAAATCAAAATAGAACAGTTTATGGGTAAGAATTCCAAATTTAAGAGGTGTTAAAACTCAAGACTGTGTACTTTAGAGGAGTAATATGAAGGAATGAATTCAGAACTACAACCTGGCAGAACCAGAAAGCAGAAGGTTTTTAAGAAAAAAGTTTCTGAAAATTCCAGACATAAAAACACACCTTGCAACACCGCAATACAGTCTTTTAGCTGAGATAAACCATCAATGTCTTAAAAAAAATCTTTCTTATTTTGGTCCTCCAAAACAGTTAATCATTACTGCTTCAGGAAAGCCACCTGAATTAGAGACATTACAAAGAGAAAAACAGACTTGCAGTCCTCTGAAGAGAAGGGAAAATTACTGTGTGGACTTCAGAATAATGCTAATCGCATTTTCACTACCCACAGCCATTATTTAGCCATCTTCACAATCTTTTCTCACATGAAAGAGAGCAAAAGGCTCACATTTTATATCTGGGATTTAACCGAACAGACAGCTAAAGGCATGTCACCCTTTTCCAAAGTGCTAAGCAATCAAGAATTCACACAAAAGTCAATATAAAATTGTCACTCTGTTTTGAAACATTGTATTTTCTTTGCCTACATACCTAAATATAGACTTAAATATATAACATATCTTATAAAATTTTGGCCTTATATCATAGACAATCTTACTTTAATCACAGGAGGAAAAAAACCATTGCCAAAACTAACCAGTTGCCTGCATTTCAGAATCCTACAAAGCATGTAACCCTGAAAAACAAATGTCACTGCTGAGACACCCATAGAAATATTATGTGCAGAGAGAGAGAAAATTTTGATTAAAACATTGATATTATGATTAGACAGTTCATGAATTGTACTTCATGTACTGAAGACAGACCTGCTTTGGAACAGAGAAATAGCTTTTAAAATTAAAATAGAATGTTTACTACACCCCTGAATTTTTAAAAATTAATTGATTCCCTAGCTTCCCCAATCCCACCCCATGAAATTAGGCATGCACATGCAGGAGAAAGTATGCTGTATTTACTGTATTAGCTACTTTGCTTTCTCTTCTTAGGGTGTCTTGCAATTCATCATTCTCTACTCTTGAGCAATATGCATTTTGGTTTCTCCCAGCAGAGCCATTAATTATTTTTTAGTGTTGGTTCAGGGTTAGTGTGAACTCAGACTTCACAGATATATAGAAACCTGTCTGGAGGGGAAAGTAGAGGGCAAGTCAGAGGTCAATGCCCACAGGTGACAGACTCACAGGCAGCCCATGCAGCAGCTGAGCAGCATGTAGCCTACAGTCAAAACCACCAGATGTACTGTCTAAAAGATATGATAATTTTTTTACGAGGCTGCAGCCCTCAAGCTCCCATAAAACTGTAAGAATTCCTGGGATTGGCATTATATATAACAATTACCTGTCTAAAAACATATCAAACAAAAATCCCCAACCTTCTAAGCTGTTGCTGATTTTCAACCCATTGTAGCAATAACCTAAGCAACTCTGCTTATTACCAAACCACAAGAGAGAGTGTTTTTTTCTAGGTTGGATTGAAGTTTGTGTGTGAAACAAAATGGTAGCACCACTGCTACTAGTGTTGAAAAAAAAAATAAATTTCAAAAAGTAATAAAAAAATAGAAATCTAAAAACCCCTAATCTTCAATATTAAAAGGTAGTCAGAGTAATTAATATTTTTTTAAAAAACCTCATTGTATATGTACAGCAATAAAGCTGTAAGCTTCTGTCTCCTATATGAAATATGAAAATGTTTTCACTTCAGAACAGGTACAGTCCTCATACCTGGAGATGCAAGACTGTCTACATTAGCATTTCTAAATTTTCCATTTATATTTTTATTAATAGAATTATTTTATCATTTAATATGCTTTATATATTATAACATATATGTCTATCTATATTTCTATTTATATTTTTTTATTATTATTATTTTTGGTGAAGTCACTCCTTATTAGGAGGAAGTGCCCAAGTCTCCTTCTCTTTCCTTTCTCTTTCAAGACCTGCCTGGATGTGATCCTGTGTGGAATGTCCTAGGTGTTCCTGCACTGGAATGGGCGTTGGACTCAATGACCTCCAGAAGTCCCATCCGACACCTACAATTCTATGATTCTATTACAAATAAATAGGCTAGTGACTTCCTCCACACTGCACTCATAGGATGTAGTTTTCTACTACAGAACCACAGACACATGGAAAGGCACTGGAGACTGGGTTTTGTGTTAGAATAAAGATTTTTTGCAAAATATTCTCACACATTTCTAGCTCAGGTTGGTGTAAATTCTGCTTCTATAAAATGTTGCAGGCAGTTTTCTGTTTGACCATCAAAAAGCAGAGAGCAAAACAGACAGAAATATCCTGAAATAACATCTGGCAAGTGTTCTTCATCTAGATGTGCCAGTACATAGAGTTTCACAAAGCTCCCCCATACCAGAATACATTGCTATGGAGTAAAGTATATCACAGGCAGCAAGACAGTGGGATGGGCTCCAGCACTGACAGGCTCCATGGCTCTGCGGTGCTTGCAGGTGAACTTCATGAGGTTCAACAAGAGCAAGTGCAAGGTCCTGCACCTGGGCCGGAACAATCCCCACTATCAGTACAAGCCTGGGGAAGAGGCAATAGAGAGCAGTCCTGCAGAAAAGGACTTGAGGGTGCTGGTAGGCAAGAAGCTGGACATGAGCAGCCAGCGTGTGCTTGCAGCCCAGAAGGCCAATCACATCCTGGGCTGCATCAAAAGAAGT
>JANHFX010006476.1:0-43636 GCA_027560015.1 Chloroceryle amazona
GGACTGTTTCACCGGGACTGCTCCCACCACCCCAGCCGGCAGTGTCGGGTTGTATGCGGACTCTGTTTCGGGGTGTTCCTTTGTACCACTGAATTTCTCTTGTTTTGTATTTCTGACTTGAGTCCCTCGCTGTTTTGCTTTTCAAACCATTACACCTGGAGCACCATCAGAAAAAAATGAAAGTACTCATTTATATATTTGCTGTTAGATAGTCCAAGCTCATGACGATTATACAAAATGTAAATGCCAGTGACCTGCTGACAACATCCCATAGTGCTCTGCAGTGTGTAAGAATGATGTAGAGCATAAGTTTCTAAACCACAACATATGCACCACTACTCACATACAAGCCTTTTTTAAATGGTTCACCACCTGACACGAATGCTGCCATTGCCTGTGGTCACATGTGGAGGGGGAGAGGGGGCTACAGGGAATTGCAAGGGTCTTATTCTATTCTTGTTACTGTTGAAGAATAGCTTACATCACAAACTATAAAAATCTTAATATTTGTGACCAAAATTTAAATGCACAGAACATGCTAATAAATTGGAAAATGAGAAAACTGAAATAAAATCACCACCAGACAGTAGAAAAGAGTTATGGCAGATGCCCATAAAAGACACCAAGAATGCAAAAGTAATGTATACAAAGAAGAGACTACAAATAGTTCCCCAATACCAAACAAAAGCTGAAAACTGTAATAGTGTCGGAATTATTCCAAGAATATAGACAAATATTGTTAAATTGTTCATTTACTTTCTGATCATCACATCCTCAAAACTCATCTATGCTCACCTGGGATGGTTTGCTGAAGCAGCGAGACACAGGAAATAAAAAAACAAAAAGTATGTAAAAGACAAGTAATACTGAATAAAAAATGAAATTTATGCTACTATGTTTTCAGGCCACAAAGATGGAAACACAAGTAGAACTCCAAATTATTTCTTCTAAAGAAAGCCAGTAAAATACAAAGGTAAAATATATTAGTGTGATAACTAAAGAAAAAATGTTAATTAAAAAAAAATCTTTTTCTCTATGTTCCAAGACTTAGGTACTTTTAAAATTCAATCTTTTATTTGAAGTTGCAAGAATGCATAGATAGTGTGATATAAATCATTTAATTCACAATATGAGATTTATTTCGACATATGAAATTATGTCTGTCCTTGAAGACTGAAAAGTTTAACTAGTTTATATTTTGTTTAGTACTTATAATCCTGACAGCAGGCTGCCTTAGGCCTCATTTCCACTTAATTCAGAGAAACAACATTCCTTATTCATGTACTGTCTGATCAAAGGCTTACATTTATCACAACACGCATTAAAAAAAAAAAAACAAAAAACAAAAAAAGCAAAGCAAAACAAAACAAAAACAACAAAAAAAACAAAACCAGACAAACAAACAAAAAAACCCACATTTTGAGTAGACTTCTTACAGCTAAATGAGAAACGGAGCCCAACTCATGGAAAATGTATTAGTTCAGGTCATACTGCTTTTTGCAATTTGTGCATGAAGTTGCCTTGCCAAATTAGCATTCAAAGTAGAGAAGGAAAAAAGGTATCGTATGATATGGGCAAATAATGGTGAAATACAGGCATAACAATCACTAAACAGGAAAAAAAAAAATCAGGCAAGGCTTCTTTCTTTTCTCGAGTCATTCACGTTTGCATTTTATTTACATTATTTGCGTGCTGATTAAAAGAACTTCAGCCTTAATGGATTCCAGGCTTTCACATAATTGCATTAGTGCTGAAGGATCTTTGGGCCCAGCAGTCACAACAACATGCAAAGTGAAATGACAGTTACTTTGGCTTGAGTATTATGGACATATTGCTTGTATTTAGGCAAGTCTGAGTGTACCATCAGTCACTGCCTATCAAGGAACATAAAGTTCTACTTCAACCCCCAGAGCAGAATAAGGTCAATTCAATCACGTTCTATTTCCTGGATGTTTTAAGTATCTGACACACCTCATACAACTACTAACAAAAATAAGTTGTCTGTACAGTTACATAAATTAATATCTCTAAAATGATAATATTTTCCTGAAATTTTGTGTGACGGTCCACCTGATCTTTGGTATCTCTCAAGAGTTTTGCAGTCAAGGTGGGCCATTTCCCACCAGTGCTCATGGTATAGGTAAGACAGTATAAAGTTTAAATAATTCACAGCTAAACACCAAAACAAATTCTGGATGTGCTTTTATTAATTTTTGTCCTGGCTTGAGTTAGAATAGAACTAATGCTGTTCGGTGATTTTTACTTTTCAGCTTAGTCTCTTCTAACTGCGCTTTCAAGAGGTGATAGTGTATTTTTGCAGACAGTGTCTGCTTCCAGCCATGATGATGCTTGACATTTAGACTATCGAGGATTTGGTGTGCAGAAAGGGTCTTGCTCCTGTAGAAACCAAGGTCACTTCTAAAGCTTGTGTGCTGCACTGAGGGTGCTGGAAGAAGTCACACATGCAGCAAGTAATGGATACAACAAGGGACCCTAAATTGACCAACAAGATATTCCATCCCATATAAGTCATTTTCACTATAAAGCTGAGGGATCACGAGACTCAAGCTCTTTTTCAATGACCGCCAGCAGAGGAGGACTATGTCCCTTTCGTCTTACGATTCCACGTCCATGTGTTCCTGAATGCAGCCCCAGAATCCACCTTTTGAAACTGGTTCCTGTCTGCCACTGAGCCCCATCTGGGACTTACTCTACAATTACTCTGCAACTGTAATTGTCTTGAGGACAGGTTGGGTTCCATATTGGTTTTGCATTTATTTATATGTGCATCATTGTATTATTATTCATTAAAGCCTTTTCACTTCTCTAAACTGTAAGTTCATCATTCATCTAATGGCTGGCCCAGCATTAACACTTGACAGTTTTGCTTTGCTGAAACACAAATGCAGTTTGAACTAGTCAAAGACACAAGCATAGGGAAGTTGATAGTTTATTTTAAGGACCTGCAAACTGGCAATGTTTCTCAACTAGAATCAATGTGTCAAAGCTCAGGACAAGCACCCTTCTAGCTTATGGTATGCTGGCACCAGCTTTCTTTTATTTCTATTTCAAGTTTGTTATGTTTGATAAACTGAGAGTGACCAGACACACTTTATTTCAACTGCAGCAGAGGAGACAGGCAAGATAGCGTTCAATATGGTAATGAAAATGTGTTGTTTGTTTTCATTTCATCTATTAAATATGTATTTGACTAAAAAGACAGGGAAATGGCAAAAATTGTAGTTTCAGTTTCACATATGAGTAAAATTAATATAATTTAAACAATTCTTTCAACCACCTACATCTTTGATTTCACTGATGATAAAAATCAATAATTTTCTCCATTTTAAAATGTTTCCAACTTTCTGCTTAATAAATAAATATCTCTGCTGAGAGCCTTCTGTCCACTCAAGAACAAGCCTCACTTCTTGAAATATAGGTTTCAAATTTCACTTGCAGCTATAAGTTGTGACTGGATGTTTTTGCTCTGGGAATTTCAAAAAGATCCTAGGATGACTTAAGCAACTTAATTTCAAGTATCTTTCAATTGAGAAATCTAAAGGAGAAACATCTTGGAGATAAATTATCATTTGGTTCTTAGGGCTCACCTTAGAGGTTTTTCAAAATAGATTTGTCTCCAGATCCCTGATGGAAGGAGGTTGAATAATGTGTCATCTTCTCCAGTCTGAAGAATTTATCCTTATATCCAAGCCCATTTTGTCCTTGAGGTAGTTTGCATGCTCATTGGTTCTTTGACAGCCGTTCACTGGTCTGACTGAGATTCCCTTTTTCCAAAATGCGGTATATGTTACAGTACCAATCCTATTAGTTCAGAAAGTCAATTTTCTTCTTGCACGTTATTAACTACTGTTTTCTTTCACTTCGTCCTAAAACCTATATAAGGTGACAAAAATCTTAGTATCAACAAAACTGGATTTTTTCTTCTGTGAAACAGAAGATTCATCAAACTTCAGTATAAGGGCTTATCATGGAGAAACAGAAGAGGCTTTCTGAGCAGCAGAAATAGAGCTGATGTCCACTTTTGGAAGTAACATTTATCTGCAGAAGTAGTCTCCAAATCGGCATTTCTGACATTGCTTCTAGACAAGCTGGCTTGTTTGTTTTGGTTTTTTTTTTTCCTCTTCCAGGTTGTGGTCCTTACTTGTAATAAACACAGCCCTGGATTGTGCACCACTGCTTTAGCCTCCCTTGCCCAAAGCACACATGGCTCAGTGGTCACAAAGAGCCAAGGAGCCCAGACCTGACTGGGCTGCAGTCAGTGTTCAAGTGCCCAGCATGAACTACTGCAACCCCAGCACTACAAGCATCAAGAAACTCATGCAAGATCCTCTCACTTTGTATCTTCCTCCATTATATGCCACAGGTCTTATCAAATATACCCCTTCTCCAGTTGCGTGAACCCAAGGTTGTGTTGTCTTAGGTATTTTCTCTAGAATTGAATCAAGTTTTTAGATTTATATCTCCTTTCTACATTTCATTATTCTGTTGTTTTCACATGCTAGCTGAAAATAGAACTAACTTTCTGGTTTGCTTTCTCAGTGAGACAAAAGGAATTCATCCCTTCCATCACAAATTAATACAATACTGCTAGAAAAAACATTTTTACATAGTTGGAAAACCTGTAAAGCACCTCATGTCACTAGTCTGTACATGAATAATTCAGATTCAATTATTTCATGACAGAGTCACCATAAAACTGAAAAAAAAAATAATAGGTTATTTATTAGTGTGAGTGAAGATAGCCCCCCTATATTCAGCATCCAAAATAATGTAGTAGGTAAAATGGGAATAGGAGATCTTAGGGGAAACAGGAGAACAGGTAAAGGATGTTGTTTTCTTTCATTGTTCTGTGTTCCTAGCATTAAAGCTGAACAAAGCTGAAGCATGGAGGAATAGACTGACTTTACCTGCAGAGTAGCAATTTGATTTGACCATCATCCACAAAAAAAGAAAAAATTCTTAAAGATAACACATTTCCTAAAACTGTGACAAAACAAACTACAGGCAGTTTTGCAAATGAGGGTATCATTGCTAAGAGAAGGATCTGCAAAAGGTCTGCCGACGCTCAGGAGAAGCTGAACAGAGATCACAGCACATCAGGAGACCTCAAACAGACATTACCTTCTATTAAAACTGCTGAAAAAAATAAATCTGCACAAAATGGCTTAGATCTAAGCACCTATATTTTAGTCTTCACCAAAGGAGAAAGGGAAGTTTGATTCCCCTTCAAGGAAGAAGCCAAGTTAATACACCAGTCATTGGAAAATAGGCAGTTTGCAGCAAAGCTGCAAAATCCATTAAGTACTTTATAAATGGGCTCAAAATCTTATTTTATATGAAATTTGATTTTCACTTGCATAGTAAAAACATGCAAGCTTAAAACATTTAAACACTAGACATTGGGGAGATGAAAAGAAAGGTCAGAACCTTTTTGAAGTGCAAAGGATAAATTGCATTATTATATAATTTAATTTTTTAAGAAAGAGATAAGTCTTAGCACAGGTACAAGAAAAAGATAAGACAGCAACAAATTTATATCTTTTAATGATAAGCATATCATTCCACTATCAAACTATAAATATGGTAATTAATTGTAACCACACAATGCTGAATATTTAAGAAACTTGCATTTACCCCATTTACCTGTTTGGAAAGACTTGCATTTCAATTTATTTTTTTTTTAACATACATATTGGTGGTTTATTCACAAACCAAATATACATAGACTTTCTTTAATTTTGATAAAGGTTTGATTCTAACCACCTTGCCATAGGTAAGCAAAAGATCACCCTACCTCCAGTAACAGAAAAATTTTAGCCAACACACAACAGAAACAGTTCTTGCATGCTTGGACTGAAGTACCTGTTACTGCTTCTGACACAGTTTGCCAAGAGGAATGTACAGATAACATTTAGTTTGATCATTAAACTCCACAAGACAATATTTACAGGTAGATTTTATTTATTTTTTTAATTACAGATCATAATACAGCATATTTTACTTTTCCAGTATTGAGTTCTTCAATGAAAACTCAGTTTTTGTGTATTAGGATATTCCCTTTCAAATTTAAATTCAGTTATTTCTAAACTTTATCAACTTAGAAACTGGCACAAAAGCTTTGAATCAAATGTTCAGTAATTGGATCTGAAAAAGTATTTGCTAAATAGTGAAATCTTTATTAAAATTAAAGGAGGAATTTAACTTTTCGGAAAGGAATATATGACAAGCGTTCTGTATTAATAACTTAAAATATGTATTGAAATGATTCAATTTCTAGTGAATTTTTTAAAGCTGGTACTATGCAGTCATGGTGGCATGGAACCTTACTGGGGTTTTGCTTTCAACATATTGTTAGTGAACTGCTTCCAAATATCCTAATAGGAATTGCCTTAAAGAAAACAGGGGTTAGCATGAATTGGTGATTGATTCTGGAAAAAAAATCCATTTGCAAATGAAAAAAAAAGTTATTCAATAAATACTTTAAAAACAAGAAGTTAAGAGTTAACTGGGAAAAAACAAACAAAAAAACCCAACAAATGCAAATAAAAGCAATGTTTGCACAATTGCCAAGATTACTCAAAATTATTCAGACTTTGTTTTCTATGAGGCAATTTTGGTAGTGGTGATAAATTCAACTGAAATGTGATGTATGCAAACTAGAATTAAATGAACTAGATTACCTGCAAATTGGAATACATCTTATTTGTTATTTCCTTGCATGCAAAAGCAAAGATAACACTTTAAAAGGCATAGACAACATTATAATTTATTAGTGCAGCACAATCATGACCTGAGTATAAAGCAATTACATAGTTGCAAAAAAGCCTCAATAATTATCCCTTATAGTTCCTTCATAACTGTACTCCAGAATCTTAGCTTCGGCAACACCAAGCTCTCTAGTCCATATGCTGGAAACAATAACCTTCAAAGGGCTTTGGTAGGTTTACAGTGATACCTGGGGAGGGCTGCCCACAGACTGACATAGCTACTCAGAGGTGTGAACTGATCCTGTTTGTCAAAACAGGTGCTAATAAAAAACCCCAAAATTATAACAATTTAAAAGTCAGTGTTAATTGTTTTACTGCTGAAAATTACAGAAGGAAACTGGCACTGGTGAATCTGTTGTTATTAAATGCAGCAGCAAGGAATGACATGGTGGATGAAAAGGGCAGTATGATACTTCTCTCAAAAGCTCATGGAGGTGGGAATGAGCTATGAATAATTTCTTATCTAGGATTTAGAGTCATATCTGTCTTATTCCAAGGCAGATGTGAGAGTAACAGACATAAATTTATGGAACTGCCTCTTAGCAGTGGTATAATAGGAACAAAGGAATCAATGAAACAAAGTCCTGAAGGAAAAGAATTCTCTTAATTCTTATTTTCCGTACACTTATAAAATTATGCCTGTACTGACCCTCAAGGCTTAGAGCCCAGACATTATCCAATCAGGGTGCAAAAGAAGCAACAAGATGCTGGTCTTGCCCCTGTTCTCCACCAAGTTAAGTCCTATTGCATTTCATTATTTCAAGCCTAGGAGCATTTAACACATCTTGTTCTCCTTTTGCTTTTCTCCTGCTGTTTGCCCACTCTGAGAGCAGCTTATTCTGATGCAGCACAGCCATCTCTGCTTCCTAACCTGGAGGAAAGGTGGGCCAGGCTGGGTGCCTCTTGGCCCCCCCAGGGCAGTATCAAGGTGGCAAGCATAAACTACAGGCTGGAGACTATCAAAGAAAATTTCCCATCCTTCCCCTGTACATCAGTGCCTGAGCAGCCTGTGGATAACAGAAGCATAATCTGTAGAACCTGGGATGCTTTCTAAAATGTAGCCTTTCATTTTTGTCAGTATGTTAATTTTTATTTTGAAATACCTCTATTATACTTCAAGTTCTTAACTACTCCACAATAAAATTCATGACCAGGTGTTATTAACTTTCAAATATCCCACTCATTTAAATAAGGGGCTGTTTTCTTCTTTATAATACACTGAGCACAATATTACATAATTTCACAAAATTTGTTTTAGGTGTTTAAAAGTGATTCCATTTCTTTGTTTGGGAAAGCAATTTGTGCAGGAGATTCGTCCTATAAGCAATATTCTTAGCTGAGATAACTCAGTCCCTTTCAAACAATATGTGGTAAATTGCTTATTACAGTCAATTATACCATGCAATATGAAGCAGTTTTATTCTACACAGTTCTTTCAACCATAAGAAATTACTAGTAAATGCTATCAAACAACAAAACTTAAAGACTTTTTAAAAGTAACAACATACCTTGCACAAAACTGATTCTCAGAGATCCCTAAAAACAAAACCATTCTGGCACCTGTGCAATTGCAGTACAAGTCTTAATATTAAAGCAACAATTAAAGCAGTACACTGAAAAAATCCAACCCACTACTATAATGTCCCTGCCTCTTTGCAGTGCAAAGAGAAAACAGATGGTGTCTTTTCTAGCAATAAGCTAGGTAATCCGTATTCCCTTCTAGAGATTCTACACTTGTACTTCCTGTGTTTCCTTTTATCTAGCATGTTAGCTGTGATATCATTCTGGTTTTACCACCATTTCTCCAGACAGTTAATCACTAATGCTTAGCTTACTTCTTTGTGAATTAAATACAAAATTAGATGGTTTAACAAGTCTTGTGCAACTCTGCACTACATCACTGCTGGGAGTTTTCTGAAGAGACTCTGAGCAGTGTATCTTACTAGTTTTAGCCTTACATGTCAAAGTGAAAGCTTCAAAAAAAGTCTTTGGAAGATTTTTACCATTGTAAATGTAATTGGAGAAGAATGAGCTAATCAATCAAGTTCAGTAAATTACTAATAGACCAACAAAGCAACAATAATGAATCAAACAAATGTCTATGGTAATTGATTCTGCCAACTGCCTTTTCATTAATAAGAGGTCATACTTGACAGCTTGTCAATAAGTATATGCAATACACGGCCTTCAGAAAAGCGTAATCACTGTTTCTAACAAGCAGATCCCTGTAATGATTGCTTATTTGCTTAAACATTCTGATAAAACACCCCATCACTGATAAAGGAATAATACCACTTCATTTTACTGTCTCTCTCTTACCTGCCCTGGCTAACATTAAGCTGCACTGAGACCTCAGGGTAGGAACAGTCTGTGACGGTCTCTGGAGTCTGCTCTGTGGTCATTACCACCCATGAGGCTGGCTGATTCTCATGAAAACCAGAACATGCAGAAGAGTGAGAAGAAGAAGAAGCAGGACTGACATATGCCTAGGTCTCAGCCCAACCTGGAGTCAGGCCACACACTTAAACAGAGTCAGGCAAGTGCTTCTGGGTGCCAGAGTCTAGCTGCCTGGAGTGGAGTGATGTGAATTTACTCACTGCTTTTCTCACTGAGCTTTTGAAAGGATAAGATAGTATTTTAAAACCCTCATAAGATCAAAACTTCCAAAACACTTGCAAAGTGACCTTGCAAGTTTGCAGACCAAATTTAATGTACTCAATTTGTTTGCATTTACAGGTGTGACAAAGATACACTTCAGTGTATTTTACTGCAGTCTGGAACTGTACAACGTTACCTAATCACGAACAGAAAGTAAACATCTATTTAAGAACTATTTCAAAAAAAACACTCAAAATGTAGATTTCAATGTGCTGACTAAAGCTAAGACAAACCTCTAAGCAAATAAAACAAATGAACCTTTGTTATTGATAGAGGGCACTCAGCCCCAGGTTTCAGTAGCATACTGAACAGACTACTGGAATCACAAACAACCCAATTTACAACTGGTGTCAATTTAACTTTCAGAATTTTATGGAAGATGGAAACTGCTACTATTTTTCAAAGGGGTGTAGTTCATAAATGAGTTCCTACAAAGACTTTTTCCTCACCATTCTCTTCCCTAGATTCTGTTAGCAATTTCACAGGAGTGTATGTGTAACAAAAATGCCTTGTAATTACAGCCCTACACTCCAAAAAGCCTCAATGTGTGATACATATATCGATCCCATCAAAGTTGATGGACAGACTTTCACCTCCTTCTCGGTTAAGGAACAGAGCTACAATAGCAAATGCTTTCTTTTGAGGCTGTGTTTCATACATAAGACTGATACATAAACTGCTTTAAGATCAAATAATGGCTACTGTTCAGCCAGATCAATTTTCCAATATAATTCACCCTTAGTTTCACAATTAATGCAGTAAATGTTGCCTGGGCTGTCACTGCCTCTTCAAACATGCTCACAGAATACACAGCTTCAAAATCAATACAAATGCTTTTCCAACAATGTGAGCTGCTTGGCTATATCCAAAACAAGTAGCATGGGCCAACTGGAAGCAGACATGTAAGGAATAAACAGCTGGCAAAGATGATCTACTGTCTATGTTTCAGACATTTCCACTACAAATCTTGCCTCTCTTCAGCTGATAAAGCTGAGAAACCATATGGAGCACTACTAGAGAAATGATAATTTCATTCACAGATTCTTGTTGCTGAAACTCTTCTTAAATTTCAATGGGTTAGAAAGATTCTTTTGAACGGGGAAAAAAAATAAAGTAGTTTCTCAAATATTTATGTGATCGATTCCTAACATAAATGGGCTGATTTATCCTAGTGGATTTGGAAAAAAGAGTTATAAATAAGAAGAATTCAGAATCCTTGAAATAAGTGATACTTCTGTGGAGTTCTGTGAGAGAGAACAGCCAGTCTAGAAAACACCCTTAAAAAAAAACTACAATAAGAGGGAAAATTGCCACTTCTGTCAAGCAAATCACATTGTCAACATGTATAAGCAATTATGACAAAACACATCCAAAGAACAAAAGATGCCTTTTGCCACCCTGTCAGCAGCAAAACAGATCATCATATTTTTGTATGTTTAGAAAAAGGATGAAAGACTGCAACTTTAATAACTCATGGTTGTTGTATGTCTTTACACCTCTCCACTAGGAAAAAAAAAAACAACAAAACAAAACACAACACCTCACGCTATTTTTTTATATTATCAGGGTGGAGAAAACCCTACCACCAGATGTAAACTTCAGGTCTTGAATATAGCTTTATGCTCTAGCTGTAATCTACTCTTAGGATTTCTGAGAGGAACTGCATTGTAAGTTAGTACACCTGTTTGATTTTAATTCTCAAACAACTGGCATAAACATACAGCTGAAAACAGAGTAGAATTTTATTTAAATCAAAATCAAGATCTCAAATGGAAGAAATTATTAAACTATGAATGCAGTTATAATCATCTGTAACTTCAGTCTCTAAAAATATAGATTATTTTTCTAAAGTCTAAATACAAATTTTAGATGCAGTAAACAGGAACAAAGCTACCTCTTTACACCAAGACAAGTAGGGGAGCTTTGCTGGGGAGAGAGATTGTTTTAAATACAATTTAAAAGATCTGTACTTTTGTACACTGCATACTGAGATATTCAAAATCAGTTCATTCACTTTTTAAGTGATCAAAATAAGGTTTTTAAAAAAACTGCCTATTTCTTTAAGAGTTTAGTAGTAAGTATATCATTTAACCACAACTCAGTGAACATTTATTATTCTGATATAAGGTGTTTATATTTCACCTGCAGAAATATCGAATTTTTGAGATCTGAAGATATTTATTTGCTGCTGTATGTGCACTAAATTGGTTTCGGTCCCAGAGGTACTCAATACTACTGTATTTTCCATTATGCGTTTGTGATTTGATTCATTATTTAAGATTCTGCCAGGTATTTGCCATTGTTACTTCAGGAATACTAATTTAGTAACACTCCCTTATTCAGTATTAGTTTAAATGGTCATATTTAAGATCTGCAACATTTGAGTGATATGGCTGTTGGAAAATAATATTAGATCCAAAGAAATTAGGAAGAAGGAAAAAACCCATAAACAACTAATCTGTCATTTTATGGCTGTTCCCCAGTGCAGTGTTTTCCAGGTGCCTGCTCTAACTAACTAAAATTTTCCAACTTGGCTCCTGAGAGCCATACCCACAGCCCTAGGGGCTCATGGGCTGCTCCAGTTGCCACTGTCCTCTTTTGCCATCCTCTTAGATGGCTTATGCATATTTGGTTTGCTGGGGATTATCTCTCCTACTTTCAGCTTTTTTTCTACGTAATTGCTTCCAAGTTTCTGTAAGTATGTTATCCATCTTCCAAATTCTCCTCATAAGATCTAATTTGGCTGCATTTTCTTGAAGCTGAAGCTCACTGTGGTACTTCTGCCAGTGTTTCTAATCTCTCTGTAGGCCTTGTATAATTTTTTTTTTTAAATTTACCAGTATTTCTATACCCTCGCAATTTAGTATCACATGTTAATTTATTAGCATGTTGTTAACACTCTCTCCCAGATCATTAATAAAGATGTTAAAAATGACTGGTTCTAGCAGTGATCCCTGTGGTACCCTCAAGACTCCCTTTGTTTGCAATCTTTCAGCCAGCTTTTAATCCACATGACAGTGCTCTTATCCAAGACAATTTAAATTAATTTTGTAAGTAAGGCTTCGCAAGGCAACAGACAACCTTTTGCAAAAATCCAAAATCACTACATTGATTCATTCCCCAGCCCTCACCCCTTACCCCAAATATTGTACATTTTGGTATCAATTAAAATAGTAAGCTTTATTTGCCAAGTTCAATTTCAATCATGTCCTATGTATTTGTTGTATCAAATCCTTCAGATCTTGTGTACATGTTTTTATACTAAAGATGCTTTCTTCTGAGTATTTTAGATTTCCACTGTAGCTTGCTGTATTTTAGAACTGATAAGCAATCTTGCAGTATGAGGACTAAGAAGTAGTAAGGAATATAGCCTTATCCCCTATGCAGAAAGTAAAAATAGGTTTATCTATACATGAATCTGTATGCCAAGTGTAGGATTTCAGTATACATTCTGAGTAGAATACTATAGTTTTATAGAAATACGGTAAAGACCAAATCAGTCTGTTTCCAATGTAAATGAAATCCAAGCTTCACTACAGAAATCTTAGAGGTGAACATCAAATGTCATAGTCTGTATCAACTGTTTAGTAAATGGCAAAGAGCATGTGAACTCTATGCATATATAAAGGCATTTTCAAGTTCTTTCATTTCCTGCTTTTTATTAATAGCTACTTTACAGGATTTTAACTTACTGCCTAGTAAATGCTTTTTCCTCAATTTTCCTTGTTAAGAGTCCTGATTGAAATTGATTTCAGTATCCCTGGCAACTGTTCTCTCATATTTCATAGAATGGTTTGAGTTCCAAGAGACCTTACTGTTCATCTAGTTCCAACCCCACTGCCATGGGCAGGGACATGTCTGACTAGACCAGGTTGCTCAAAGCGCCATCCAGCCTGGCCTTGAACTCTTCGAATGATCAGACATCCACAATTGCCCTAGACAACCTGTACCAGTCTCTCACCACTCTCATAGTGAACTTCTTCCTTACATCTAATCTAAATCACTTCAGGTAAAAGCTAATACCCCTTGCCCTATCTACATGCCCTTCTAAAGTCCCTCCCCAGCTTTCTCACAGACCTCCTTTAGGTACTGGGAGGCTGCTATAAGGTCTCCCTGGAGCCTCTTCCAGGCTGAACAACCCCAACGCTCAACCTGTCCTCAGAGGAGAAGTGTTCCAGCCCCCTGATCATCTGTCCTTGTGGTCCTCCTCTAGACTCACTTCAACAGGTCCATGTCCTTCTCATGTTAGGGGCCCTAAAACTGGACATGGTACTCGAGGTCGGGTCTCACAAGGGCAGAGCAAAGGGCAAGAATCACCTCTCCTCAACCCGTTGATACAGGCCTAGGATTTTGTGTGTGCCTTAGCACATACTTATAAAACAGATCTCTAGATTATTAACTTTACATTATTGTCATGTTTATAAAATACTCCTCTTCATCTAAAAAAAACAGATTATAAATGTGACACCATTTATTCACCTCTTCAGGAATTTTAGAATAAGAATTCTAATATTCTCGTGTTCACTGGACTCCTTATTTCTAAAAATCTTCCAACAAATTCCTAAACCTCGATGTCCTTATCACATGATGCAAAAAATCACTTAAAATTTTGGTGGAATACAAATAGGTAGCATTCAAGTAGTTCCAAACTCTTTCATTTTAGTTTTATAAAAGTTTCTAAGAACAGCTACAAGAAACTGGTCTAAAAAGCCCATTTTACAATGATAGGCTATATTATATTAATAACATTCACCTTAATAAAGTGAAGGACAAATGTTATCTCAATACCCATAAGAATCTCCCTGTAAGAATTATGACAAAAATGACAAACATGAAATACATCTCCATTTTATTGAAAGCAACATGTTTTTATTCTCTAGAAGGAAGTAGACAGTGGGTTTTTCAGTGCTACAGAGTACTGTGGAAGTTGAGAGGTATGAGCAGACATAATAAGGAAATGTTTAGTTCTTTGCTATTGGAGTCAACACACACTATGGAGAAATACCTAACATCTTCTTTACAAAGTGCTTCCTTCTAGTCATCAGCACACTCAGTAGTTCACTATGGAGGAATCATATTTTTCTTGGAAAGTTTGTCCAAGAAGCTGGAGATTTCAAGCTTAATCCTCTTTTAATTTTGCGAGGTGCCTTTGCTGCATATTTTTTTGAAGAGGCATGAGCATTCTTAAACAGATGCCACTTATTACAAAAATCCTTTTTTTAAAATATCTACTAGAGGTCTTTTTAATTATTACCTGCTTACAATTTGTGCTCTCTTAAGTTTCCAGTTTAAAAAAAGAGGAAGAAATGGTTTTCTAACTTCTGCTTATCTGCGAGCTTCTGCTGGACAAAGAGCACCACTGTATCGCAGGTAAGCACCTGATCTGCAGATCATTTTCTCTATTTCTGGGTGAAGTGGATGAAGAGAAATATTTCAATTGTTGCAAAAATGTATAGCTCAAGTACATTTGCAATTGTAGGTTTTTTTGTTCCTGTAGTTAGCAATTTTACCTTGTGCTTTTATGCCATCAGTTATACCTATTTACACTTGTATATACTTGTCATATTATGTAGCCCTATCTAGAATACTTTCCAGTGGTCTATGGGAATCCAATTTTATTCTTTCTTTCCTGCTCCCTCCACTCCCTCTTTCTCCTGCAGTGCTTTCCAATAGCCTATTCCAAGAGTACATTGGTAGATAGTGTCAAGTCTTATTCAGTCCTCATGATCTTGTGCAAATGCAGGCAGTTTAAATGGGAAGCTAAAATTGGAATGGAATAGATTACATCAGCAGCAGGGGAGTAGCGGCATGATGCCAAGTGAATGGCAATCCTCCTTGTCTTGTTCTTTACAGATCTGCTGGGCCTGATGGCTTTGCTACACCTGAAAGAAGGAACTTGTGTGGGCTGAGAGGTGAGAAGAATAGGATATTCTAGACCTTGAGATTCTTCTTCTCCATGACTACAGCCAGGGGTCTTTTCCACTCACTGAAATGGAGGACACAAGTAGTCATCCCTTGTTCTCCAGCATTTAATTCTGATGAGTTAGAAGCTTATATGCAGACATATACCTTACCTCTAAGGAAATTAAGTAGTTCAAAGTCCTTGCTTTCAAGAGTTTCTTTCACGGGTTATCCTGTATAAAAGTAATGTTCTTGTACAAATCTTAAAAGCAAAAATTATATGATTGAATATATTATCTGTTGCTCACACTCAATCAGCATTTTTACATAAGTCTCAAATTCAAATTTCAGGGATATTTGTTGAGCAATTTATGTAGGTACAAGTTCCTTAAATCATCCTTTGGAGACATCTGTCTTCCCAATTTCATCACTTCAAGTGAATATAATACTAGCATCCCCAGGTAAAAGTCATGATGCAATTCCATCAGGAAGTTTCTGTACTTTGCACAGTGTGGGTGAGAGCGCTAATTTTGTCCTTAGATTCAGAGGCTTCATTAACAGTCTTAACACATTCACTGCAGCTTTCCAAATCCTTTCAGGCTTTAACACTTAAGCTACAGAGAACAAAATTAATAAAAGTTCATATACAGAAAATGCTATCTGTCTTATTTGGGTTAGAGAAATCTTTTACATAATGCTAAATACCACAACATCATTCTACAGAAATGAAATTTATGAGAAATTATAACTAGGAAAGGCTGTAAACCATTATTTTGGACAATTTATCCTGATATAAAAACATGTGAAACTCTGAACTGAGATGCATAAAGAAAGAGTGGAAATTAGGTGTCAATTATATGCAGGCATATGAACATCAGCTTAACACATTATACCACTTAACTATTATGAGTTATTCTGAGAATTTCAGCATGTGACAATATATTGAGCATAAAATTCATAAAAATAGGTGAAAAAATACCTTTTCTTCCCTCAAGATGGGTACTTTTTCAAGCTTAAACCTTACTCCATTTTATGAAACTTTTTAAGCTGTTTAAAAAGAAATAATCTTAAACTCTCAATAATATTATTCTAGTATATGTCACAGGATGAGAGAAAAAGTTAGTCCTTCATACAGGTCATGCAAAGCTTCTGAATACAAGAATATTTTCATCAATTGATACGTGATGCTTAGGAAAACATGTCCACTCATCATAATTTTCTTAAAAGGTGTCTGTGACAGAGTTATGATACAGATAACCAAACTCCTACATGCTGTTGTTTGGAAGATATGAAAATTAAAATTCTGCATCTAAATTAAACAGAATCCAGCTACATTTCTAATTATTGTGAAAAATTACAGCTATCCTTACAACTTCGGTAAAAAAGGAAAGCTTTACCGTTATCTTAGTATTACTTGCTGATTCATTTCTATTCCTTTTTATGCTCACTAAGCCTAACCCAAAGTCTGCTTCTTTTTGATTGACTTTGTGATTGAAATAATATATGAAATTTTAAATTATAGATGAACTTCATTGTAGGTAGAAATGCTTCACCACATTACGTCCAACAGCTGGAAAATACTTTACATACAACTTTCTTTTCTTCATCAGTGAGAGATGGTTTGAACACGAATAATTTGTGGAAATCTTTCTTTCCACAAGCATTTATCTGGAAGGTTATCTCCCAACAGCAACTCCTGTTGTTTTCAGACTTTCAGAAGGCCTTTTATTTAATAAAGGGACCCAAACTGGCTGAAGAACTGAGGCCCTTAACCGGACCACAACACACATAAAATGCTATTAAATTATTTGTTTTCCTATTTAAACTTTTCTAGAAGCTCCCACATTTTTTCTTGGGTGCAGCATGATCCAAAATTCAACATGAAAGGCAATTTTGTTTCAGAAACGAAAGGCCCTTTCTTACAGTGAGGCATGTATACTCATATGCTTACTTGCCAGTGCATTGAGAAAGGACAAAAATGACCCTCATACAAGCTACAAATATTCTGGGGAAAAATAAATTTAGAAGATAACATAAAGCAACAAAAAGAAGTCACAAAGACTAACAAGTTCAGATTCCTTTTTGTTAAGCACAGAGAAACATGCACACAGAGAGGAGAGAAGGGAGGCAAAGGAAACAGATTCATTTTTCATAACATTAAAAACTAAACCTGTCTGGCATGAAACTTGCACAGGAGAAAGGAAAATGCTTCATTTTCCTGCAGGTCTTATGGATTTCTGAATCAGTAAATTTTCATTACGTACTGGCCTCTAAATTGAGGGAAATGCTGACCTCTGTCCTGAAAAGCTGGAAAAATATTTCCTTACTCTCTGAAAGCCAGGTATCTGGGAGGACTATCTGTTACACGTGACCTAAAAGTGATGGGGATGTACGTGTAGTTCATGTGTAGGATTTTTATTTCACTGATGACAGATTTCAACTCAGGAAACAGGTTCTCATATTCTCTCATTCAGCTAAGAAGGTCTAGATGTTATTTTTGCCTCCTCCTCAGATTTTTCTTTTGTATTATTTTTTTCTCCTCCTCACTAGACAACTGATAGATATGATGGTTAGAGCCTGACTAAATTTGCTTTGGAGGAAGGTTATTAATTCCATAGAACACGAACTTCATTTGAGAAGCTAATCTTTGCTTAAATAGTTTAATATTTTTGAATGAATATAATACAAGACACATGTCTAGAACAGATCTTACACATCTCCCACATTCACTGAAACTAAATACATTGCCAAAATGACAACAAATTGGGGGACAAACATTAAAAATATATATACACAACAATTTAGTGGATTCTAAACGGTTTAGTTTTTTGGTTTCTTAAAATACAATATCTATTAGTGAGTAAACACATTTTACGGAAAAAAAGGAACTTGCCTGTCTGGGATGGATGTCTCATCTAGCTAGGATAAATATGAACATGAATGTAACAACGCTTTTTGTGACTATTTTCACACCTGTATTTATGGAAAAGATGAATGTAATAGAAGTCACACTAAAATGATGGAGAACTTAAAGAACAGATAACTACTATAGCTGGAAATGCTGCCTGTCTGTAAGAAATGTAATCCTTTGCTTTTTATTACTGAATAACAATATTCTGGGTTTTTTCAAGTTTTGAGAAACAATTCTAATTCTGCTTCACATGACACTCTACAAACCTTTTAAACTTTTCCCCACCTCAGCTGGCCTTTGAAAAAGGGAAGGTTAAGATAACCGTAAAAAGAAAAGCAAATCATGACTAGTCTATACAGAAAGTGTTTTCTTGCTCTAAAACACTTTGTGATCAAAACATTAACTCAAGACTATGAGCTATGCTGTGTTTAGGTAACTCATTTTACCAAGAGCTTAGTAAAGCACAAGTGCACGGCCAAGTGACAGGTTTGCAATGGGAACTTCTGTTTCTCCACAAAGCAGTGAAGGGTGGTGTCATTTCAGTAGGTTCAGTACAATGGCGGGTAAACGAATCTGGTTTACTCCATCTTGAAGAGAAAGACCAGGAGGAAATGTAAATTTACATTAGAGGCTTAAACTTTGTTCTACAATTGCAACAGAATTTGGTTACTGAAAAGACATTAATTTGCAGCCCCAATGTGTTTGAAAACAGAAACACTGTCTAAATAAGTGCATTCATAGGTATTTTTCCACCATAAAGGACGGCTTTAGTGAGACATAGTAGATGGAGTCAGAGTACAGGAAAGCAGAAGTCTACAGATGTTTATATGACATTGATTAACAGCCTTTGTGACATGTCATTTAGAAACTGCAAGTCTAACTCAGCAATAATGTTGAAACCCAAATGTGTAGATGCATGGAAAAAAATAGAAGGGCTCACACTGCTTTTTCAAAACCAAGCATGTTAAGTAGAAAAGACACTGGCATAGCCACTCTTCAAACTGAAACAAAAGAGATCTATGAAAGCCAAAAGTGAAGATGAGGCAGGTGGAGAAGAAAGAACTTTTGGGTGTATTCTTCTGGGAGAGAATTATGGAACTAGGTAGCATGGCAAGTTAAGTGTTGCTTAAGGGACACAGACAAACATTTTAAACACTCTTGCAGAGCCAACGACAAAACTAAGGACTGCTTAAGATTGGAAAAAAATGACAAAAAATAATCACATTATAACCTTCTAAGGAAAACTGGTTAGTGATGTGGTCTCAGTATGGCACCGGTTCAAACTTCTGATCTCAATTTTACTAATACTGCTTCTGCTTACCATTAAGTTTGATGGGAAAAGGCTGCTGTCCCTTAAGAATTGCAGAGTAAACACATGTTTAATTCATCAAAACTCATAACCGACTTTGCATTGGTAAAGGTGGGTCCATATGCTTGTCTGGATGGCTTGGCACAGACTTCATCCATCTGCCAGATATTGTTAGACTTCCCAGTCTTCTTTATGAGGACATTGTTTCCAAGCAGCTTCAATCAAGTTGGACAACTTTCTGCCCTTTCCCTTCCTCTCTGGGAGGAGATAACGCATGCTTAACAGCTCTTCTCAGAACTGCGGATTCTTTGCCAAAGGTTTAGCAATACTGAAGACAAAAGCAATATTGTTTTCTTTTATCTGTTGTGAAATGTCTTCTTCACTTTAAAGTTTTTCTAACATGAGTGCAATGAGAATGGTTGCATTCTCATTGAGCTCTCTAGATCAAAAGTGTAAAGTGGTCTGAAATGAAAAGCACTACGTAAGCATAAAATATTACAGTGAAATTCCCTTCAGTGGATCACTACATATGAAGACATGTTTTATTGAGTCGTCTTTCAGAAGTCTTATTTCATTCTCACAGTGTTTGCAGTAACTAGTGTCAAGCACTTCCATGAGTAATAAAAATATATAGAACCAGTCAATATGTATGGTAACAAAACCAAAGAACCTCTAAAGATTTATCTTCTAGTGACGTTGGCATGTCAGGAAAACAAGTAGTAAGCAGGAAATATCTTACAAAGGAATCATGATATTCAGGACACCCCAATCAAATGAATATGACAAAGTTAAAATACTGACAGTTCAACCAATATTAAGATATTTTTTTAGAAGTCTATTCTGACTGTAGATAAAAATGACAGAAAAACTAACATCTAAGAGTAAGACTTTGCAAGAATAAGTAAAGGTTTTCCAGAAAATTAAAAGCATGCAAATAATACAGATATGACACTGCCAGAAGTTTACCTGTAAAACAAGAGACGCCCAACATCATGAAGTGAACTAGTGTTGAACGGATCACAATGCTAGCATTAAACATGAAGTGTGGCCTGACCAGCATAACACCACATAGGTAGCATTGGGATCAGCTTTGCAGGCAACAGCTCAGGTGGGAAAACTGAATTCCTAGATCACCCATATAGTCCCTTTAAAAGTGGGAGGATGCACCATTGGCTATAGGGGCAATTGACCAAAATCCCTGCTCCTGTCTACAAGATACAGACCTGACAGAAGTGCGCCTCACTGTATCACGGTTAAGTGGTAAATAGAATGAGACTCTCCACCATTAATGGAAAAAGTCATCCTTACATTAGTCCTGAGCCGACACAGCAGACCATCCCTACCCTTGACTTCAAAACTGAGTTCTTGTCCTAAACTAATAAAGATCACAAACTACATCAAAGATGAACATATGTTCAAGAAGTTGGATAAAACTAACCATTTTGGTGCAACTATGATAATAGTTATTTAGAGGAGGATGAACAACCAAAAGGATACAATTGAACCTGACAAGAGAACGAAAATAAACAAACTTCAAGTAATATCAAGAGGTTTTACTATAATTACTTACCTAAAAAATCCTGTTTTCTATTGTTATTCAAATTTGAGAAATAACAAGAGAAGAGGTAATTCAATTTGATTAATACAGCTCTGTAACTATGAAAATTATATATGAGGGAAAATAAAAATTTAAAAGCAAAGACAACAAGTAACAAAAAAGTCAATTTATCATTTAAACGCTAAACAGCTCCCTTTAGTGAAATGATTTTTAAACACCAGTAACTTCCATTGCAAACTCAAGATACCATCTGATGTCTGATTATCATTATTTGTCATTTCTTTAACCCTTGTGACTATCAGCACATGACAGTGACCCTTTCACATTCCCAGAGTGATGTAAATTAGTCTTTGACTTGGTATTCATTCTCTATGTAGTTATAAAAAAAGGCAAGAAAACAGTAATAATAAAAAACAAAACAAAGAACAACAAAACAACAACAGTAAGAACACACAAAACAAAAAAAAAACACACAAAAAAACCCAAACAAAACATACAAAAAAACCCACAACACCACACACAAACTACAGCTTCCCATGATCGTAAAACTGATTTCTCTGTGGCTACCCTTCACAGTACAAAATATTCAAATATAACAAAATTTTGATTACGGCAATTGACCAACTAATGATGACTTAAAGGTAAACCATAAAAATGTCACAGTAAGCTGGCTGCACAGTATACAGGGGTTATCTGGAAATAATATCAACTAGCAAACAATTCTGCTGTGAGGAATAAAAATAGCACATGGCATAGTCTCTCAGGCACAAAGACAGTCTGGTACTCAAACATAGCTTACATTTGTTATTAGTCGCACTGGAGTCTTTTCACCCCTCTGTAGTTTAGTTTTTATATTTGTAAAGTTGTGCAATCCCCCTCCAGCACAGAATTTGAGTTGTTAAAATGTCTTCAAAACCTCTAGAAATAGCTTAATATAAGTAGACATGCCACAGTATTTTAGTGTGCCGTATAAAAAAAAAGTCTAGAAATCCAACAATCCAGTCGTGCGCCAGAACCAAGTACTCAGAACCTACATTATTAATCCCAGTTCCCAATATTTCACAAATCAAAATACCATACTTTTAAAACTAATAATTTCAAACTATAGCAAACAAGCTAGAAAAATAGGAGGAATGAAGGCCGATACGACAAGAATGGAGGTTAACACAAACGGAAAAAACGAACAGTCCCAGACCCTGAGAACTATAACTGCTGTAACCCTGAGGTGTTGTGTGACCACTCATTCACTGTTGTTAACTGGCTGTGCACGATGAACATTATTACTGTCAGAAATCATTCCACAGTCGAGAAGAGGTCTTGCCTCCAAGACCACTTTTTGCCATTTAAAAGTATATTTTTGCTAAATTTCTTACAACAGAACCTCAAGTTGCATGCTGGTAAGGATTTTCTTTAAAGATATTTCTAGTAGTGCTTACAAAAAGAGCCAACTTCTTAGTTGGTTTGCCTTTATAAACAAAACTAAGTAATTTATAGCAGAAAAAGAGCAAAGAGGTGTGTGGTTTATGCTCTAGCTTCACAGTCTGATAATTTTCATGGTATCTTAGCTCGGTCTAATTATTCATACTTTTTTTTGCACAATGAGAAAAAGCTTTCCAACTTCTTATACACAACAAAAATTCTGCAACTTTTCAGCCATTCCCAAGGAGCCCTTCCAGCTACAGTTTTTAGACAAGCACAACAGTCAAGACAGCATTTGGTGCATCATGTTAAGGAATTCCGTTCACCTCTGGTGTGTCCTCCCCCTCACACCCACTGAGATACCAACTAAATCAGAAAGGCCTCCACAGGATGAGGCAAGAGGTCACCCAATTTACAACATCTGACGCTGAATGTACGAAGGAACATCAGAAAGCTTACGCATTTTGTTCTGTGATGACTAGAGAGTGGTATGACCTTTGTTAGTCAAGAATACCATAGATATTTCTGAAGATTATGTACTCGTGAGAGCCATTTTTAGATCTTTAAAGGTAAAGATACATGTTTTAAAACATACATTCAGAAATCAACTTGAAAGTCAATCTATGAAAATGAATAATCACTTGACATGTAAGATCAACACAGGAGCATTAACTGCATAAATTATGAACCCTAACAAAGTTCATGTGTAAATCCTTAACTTTAAAAGTGCCAAAGCATCTACTGCACAAAGTATGAAATAAAACTACCATCTATCAGCATAACTTTACTAGGGTAACTTCTTGATGCTAGTGTCTTTTTACATTAATCAGGAGCCCACCAAAGACATATTCATCACAGTATCTGTACCACTTACATAAAAGGATATTCTTTTCAATCTAATCTAATTTGGGAGTATAAGTATATGGAATGCAGATGAATTGTCTCTTCAACAGAAAGGAGAATAATTGCAGCACCTCTCCTCTGGTGTTCTGTGACATGCTTTTTCACACAGCATTTGCCCTAGTTATAACTTTTTATCTCTGCATCCAGATGACAATTAAAAGCATTCATCTGGTTTTCTGTTGCCATAAACAGACCAATGAATCTGCCACAGCTAGAACTGCTGGTACACTATATTTAGGGGGACAATAGAAATCCTGTAAATTATACAAAATTATTTTGACCTCTGAAGTGCCATCAGATTATTACTGGAATCATTGACACCCTGGATTTCAATAATTGAGATTTAGAAAGCTTAGGCGTATGTTCTGCATCTATAACACCTTGACATACAGTTTCTGGTCTTAATAAATTGAAGCTCTTTCAGAAAGTAGAGATCATACTGCAAACTGCATGAATTTGGTATAGGATCCTTGGCTTCTTAACCATTAACATTTTTATCATCCATAGTGTACCACTAGACTGTTGCCACTGTCAGAATGGGTATTGCTTCTGGGTAGCATATCTGTATCAAAACATGGCTTTTTCAAGTTCTGAACATCCTCTTTGTGTTACTACTAAACCATTTTGCAATAGAAGTATTTCTGAACAACCCTATTATCATAGGGTAACCAGCATTGGTGAGGGTCAGATAACCTTGGTGGTGCTTCAACATTTGTCATTCTTGAGCACAATCAATTATCTCATAATAATGTCTTTTGTCAGAGAATATTGTAATGCAATGAGGACTCGATTTTTTTGCTATGAAAGAAAAGATGTACTTTGACTGGTATACAGAAACATTCATACCTGGGTCACTGACTGACAAGGGAGTTGTAAATTACTCAGTAATATAAAATAATAGTAGATATTTATACAGCACTGTACCTCACTATAATGAGTCTAGAGGTCATTATGTGTAAGTATTATTTGTCAAAATAAAATTCCAGTGACAGTCATATCTTGCAACATTTTTCATTTTAAAATAATACATGAAGAAAGTTGTAAATTTTTAATCATATATCAGCTAAGAGGTAACCCAGCATATTACAGTAGCTATTCCAATCACTCTGCAAATAAAACTAAAGATAATAATAAATTTAAAAAAAAAAAAAAGAAACAAAATTAAGCATCATGAAATAAAATGGAAATTTTGGCCAGGAAACTTTTGTTTCAAATTTCACAAATTATTAGCACAAAGAGTTGAATGTATACATATGCACAAAAGTATGTATTACTTCATGTTTTCAAGCTTATCCTCAGAGTCACGTACATAGTCACAGCACTGAGACAGCAAATGACAAGTAATGAGGAAAAAAAACAATTAAAAAAAAAATCACAGCAATGAAACAACAAGTCCCCCCAAAATTTAGGGTGTCCTAACAAATGAAATTGAAATTGTCTTGCTTTTGCTGGCAGAAGCAGATACAAGCTTAAATTTTACCAACCATCTGACCACAGGAAGTTTATAGAATTTTAATTAAGTTGGAAGGGTCCTTCAAAAGTCATGTGATCCAAACCCATGCACATGGCAGGGGTGACTGTAGTCATATTTGGAAGTTAGATGGCTGCCCTTTAAAATAAACTGAAGTGCATCATTCAGTCCTAAGGACAGCCACTTCTAGCCATTAGAGTATCAGGCACTTATATTAAAAATAGAATTTAAAAATATTTTTTTCAACATAAGCTAACATTTCATGATCTTCAGAGCAATAAAATATATCATCTCACAAGCAGGGTATGAAACCAATCAAAACTAAGATATCACAGTAAAAATGTCACAAACTTTACTGAAAGAGCAGGATGAAAAAAAAAGATTTATGACTATACTGTGTGAACTAGAATGTGATGCCAAAATGGCTTAATTTACCTATACAACCTCAGAATTCTTTGCTATGGTATTTAAGAGTTAATGGTGCACTACTTTTTAAAAATCTATTTTAAATTTGCATTTATTTGCATGAAAGTTATCAAAACCCATTACATATCTGAACAATAATCACATACTAAATGCATTGGTTCACACTTCATCTCTGTATAAAAACACACTAAAAACAGGCAGAAAATTTCAGCAATGTCAGGAAGAAGACATAAGACATTCCGAAACCTTATTTATGATCCTACTTCAAGGAATAAATGCTAAATTTCTTTAAGAAAAGACTGGTCCCAGGTAAGTAAAGTAAACCACCCAATTTCATGTGTGCATACTTTAAACCACAGATATTCAGACACATGACTTGAAGTTTAGTGTCTTGCTAATCCTAACATTTGAAATGGAGTATTTCTGTCTTCCAAAAGCAAAAGGCAACACAAAACCAAAACAAATAAACCAAAGGCCAGATATATGCACAACCCCGGTATCTGCTTGGAAATCTGATCATCCAGCAATCCAGAAACCACTGCATGGCTCATAATAAAATATTGATTTCAATAATATGAATTATTACCTTCAATTCCACAAGAAAGAGAAAACATTTTCCAGACTCTTGAGTGTTGCTACAGTTAAAAGACGGTAACATCTGAGAATAATAGTGACCAATGAACAATGTATCCAAGATTATTTCATGTTTAACTAGCATTGCTTTTAGTGTGTCAGTTCCTAAACGTTTAACATATCATAGCACTGAAGATGAACTAGGGCTTTATGTGTAAGAAGCTATAGTCAACAGCATAAATACACAAGTTGCATAGGGAATAGTTCTACAATCACCTTCATATATTCTGAAGACACATTTTGTTTCAGGTGAAAAAACCCAACCAAACAAACTATAAAGTCCAAAGAACAGAACAAAAAAAAAACCACAAAAAAAAAAAACCAACCAAAAAACAACTGAGGGGGGAAAAAAAAAAAACAACACACACAAAAAATCGCCACAAACACGAAAAACCAAATACCACCAACTTTCTTCTACAGCCTGACAGTTATTTAGGCATCAGGAAACAAGTAGTACATGTACACATGTATACACACTCAGATGCATGCCTACTGAAATGAAGAAAATAACTTTTTAAACTGCACAGAGTGCAAATTATTCAAGCTATGTTTGAGATTGTTTTTTTTCTTTCCTTCTTTCTTCAAACAATGTATGAAGGAACCTAATAAAACCCTGTAGCTTAGATCTATTTTCTTGCTGTAAATGAAATAGAAATTTTTCACAGTGTAATAAAAAAGGATGAGAGATTGTCATATAATTCTCATGTGAGGTTTCATTCTAAGTAAAAGCCAAACATAGAAATTTATCAAATTAAAAGGAAAACCGTAGACAAGAAGTCAATGGATTCTAGGAGTCCAGCTTTTCTCTCAAGGGTCCTGCCTACCAGCATAGACATGCTACATCTCCTCAAGTCAAAAATAATTGCAGAAGCTTGTAAGAAAGGACAGGTATTCTCTCTCATCTCTACTACTCTATACCATTTAGACCTTTGAAATCAAACTGTTCTGCATAAAACAAAAATTAGAAGCCAATTCCTAAAACTTATCATGGGTAGCGAGATAGCTAGCAACTAAGACAGATACGTCAAAATACTACTGGACAGTTCAGCACTTCTAGTTCTGTTCTTCCACCCTAGAAGCAACTGAAAGAGGGATACTTTCCTCCTTACTCCAAATAAAAAACAAAAGAACTTGATGCTTTTGTAAAATCTGTCCCTCCCTACCATCACAAATGAGTTGTGTGTCAGGAGAAACATTTCACAGTTTCCTCCGAGTTATCTATTAATACATGGGTAATTGAACAATTATTTCCAGCTTCTGAAACTCACATTTTTTCCCCATGCATACACATAAATTCAGCAGATGCTATTGTCTTAAAGAAAACAAATGTCTGCAGTATTTTGTACTGCTGCAACCTTTCACTCAACAATCTGAAGCTATTACAGTGAATAAGACCCATCATCTTGTCCTAAACCAGCAGTACGATAAGCACTGCAGATGTAAATAACATATGCAATATCTGAATTACAGTTTTAAATCACTACATAGGGTTTTACCTGTATGACTCATAGCACTTAGAGACAGTTGCATACTTATTGAGTAATGCTATGCTGAACAACTGTAAGCATATGTAATATGTAAGTTTATGCAATAGATCACATAACAATCAGCATACATTTAAATGCTATAGACTTCTTTTGGCTTCACATGCACAGGAATAAAATTGATACTGATAAAAGATTTCTCAAGTAATCTATAAATAATATAGTAAAAAGTTTTGAAGACTCAAAACTGTACTCCTAATACAGAAATACAACTTCCAAAAAAAAAAATCTTAAAGAGCTTACACAATAGTAAGCCAAATACTTTTAGATTTTCAAGATAAAAATAAAATAGAGGGCAAACATGTAGGCAAAGACAACAGTCCTCTTAATACTCTTAAATGCAATAATTCATTCAGCACATATTTAGACAAACTATATCGCATACTATTTACTGATCCATAATGTTTATAACATGCCACTTAATAATCAAGAGAATGTTTCTTCTTTAGTGACTGAAAATTCTGCAAATATAATTAATTAGAAATGACGTGAAAGAAATCTGCTTTAATTTTAAACCTTTTACATCATCACTCTAAAAATACTTCTCACCACAAAGTCAGTGATGCTTCAGCCTTGCTTTGAGCTTATGTGAAAAGCTGTTTCTAAATGCAGATATCAATGAGAGCTTGGTTATTTGAACTGTACAAATCAAAGGATCGTCACACCACTCTTCTTTGATAGCTCATACAGAGATTAACATGCCTTAAACTCTATTGTTGGGTGAGCTATTCAGGCTTGGAACATACTTCTGAATAGATTATTTTCAATAAAACAATTTCACCAAAACTTACTTATTCCCTTCTCAAAATGTTCTTATTGAATGAATCTTGTAGCTCACCATGCAAGTCGTGCAATCCACTTTTGAATCTCTCCCTAGATTCCTATATCTCTTCTTTATCATGAAATACGAGTTTCTCATTGTCACCTATGTTCTGCACATGGACTATACAGTACTTGCTTCTTGAATAACTTTCCATGCTTTTCTTATGTATATACCAAATGTTACATTTTCTTTACCTATTTTGCTTTAAAAGCATTGTTCTGTTTCTAAAAATATCCTCATCCCCATTCATCAACTCAATTTTCTTTTCCTACTCGCCCCATAGGGTCAGCTTCAGATCTTTTAAAGAAACGTTTCCTCTCAACATTGTTACATTGTCAAGCATGTCTTCTGTTTCACTTACAAGGTGTTTGTGACTGGATGGAGTAAATTCTGCTATTATTTTTAGTATCACTCAAAACCACAGCACTACTATACTTTTAAAAGGTATTTATCGGTTGTATTAAAAAGTGCATTAACAAAAATAAGATGTTGCTCAGCAGCAAAGTACGGAATCAAATATAATGCTGATGTGAATCAGATGCATAACTTAGTAACATTGGCAACCTATAACTATACTACTTCAGTGAATACTATACTACAGAAAAGTATTTGAATGCATTAGGTTTCCATCCTAAACAGCATAAATTAACAACAAATGCCTTCCTTGAACTCGCATGTGTTTTAAGTAAACATGCAAACTCCACTAAAATTGCTTTATTGGTTCCACTGCCATATAGCAGTGAAATATCAGGTTCATATGCCAAGGGATTAAAAATTAATTAAACCCCATGGTATGAGAATTGTTAATGACAAAAGCACACCAATAATATCTCCTGTTTCTATGTACCAGAAAAAAATATTTTAAAAAAATTGTGAGGAGAACAGAAGGAAGACAAGGATGGAAGAGGTCTAACAAAGTTACCCTAAGATTTATCCAAGGGATCTGAAGGAGTTAAACACCACACACTTTTCAGAGTTAAATGGTGGTGCCGAAAAACTTAATATTTTAGCACTGTGCCTTGATGCTTTTATTTACAAGTGCACAACTATATTGCTAAATATTAACAGTTAATACTTTCAACTTCTCTAATAGAGAAATGCCCCAAAAACATCTAATAATACCTGCAGAAAGACATGAATGCATTTCTTAAATAGAGAGGATTAAAAAAAATTGCTGAGTTAGTAGTAGCCCGTGGAATACGAAGTTGTGACAAAAAGGTAAACAAAAAAAGATAATCCATAATGATAGATATAATTTATACTTAACTGGTGGGGTGTCTTTTTATTATTTTGTTTTGTTTTTTTCTAGTAGGATGTTCTGATTTCTAAGAATTGACACAAGTTTTAACAAGTACTTATAGCTAGCTGATTAAATATTCGTGGTACTCTGAGTACTTAAAAAGGACAACAAAAGTGAATAATGAATGATATCTATTTTGTTGATGCTATGTTTTTTTTATATGAACGTTATTAGGTAAAATTCTGAGAGCACTGAAAGGACACAATTACATGTTTGAACTTAACTATCTTATATGAACAGGGATGGATGACACTATTAGGATCAAGCCTAATCCATAAGTGTGGAAAAGAGGACTGTTCTCAGCCAAAATAACAACTCCTCTTATCTCCCAAGACACTAACTAGCATATACCCCAATACAGTCATTCACTCATACTCTTTGGTTTATACTGAAGGGTAGGGAATTCATTCCTCCTCTTACCACTGTCTTTCTCTTTGAATAATAGAAGGATTTGATGGCAGAAAAATAACATTAGACACCTGAGGAGCCTCTTTCATCTGACCTTACCAAAACTCCAAGGTAGCTATATGTAAGTAACTATTTGAATTTGCTGAACTTCTCCCCTCACTTCTTTAACTGTCACTGAGCAAGAGAAGGAGGGATGAACAATATATTATCTAAAACTAATCCAAACCAATAAATCTTTCAGAACTAAAACTCAAAGAAAAAGCCCCTCCACCAAGAAAAAAAAAAAAAAAAACCAAACCAAAACCAAAAAACAACAAAGCACTCCAAAATACTTTATATTCACAAAATACATAGGTTCATGGCAGATCCTAGAAGCTGTTTTGATAGTTGACTCTTAGGCAAATATAAAAGGAAATAATTGCACAACGGTGTAGAGCATAAGGTCCAATTAAGGATTTATTGGCATTTAATTGTTATTAATCTTGCAACTTTGTCATAAATCACCAGCTACACAATATGCTGGGCTTAATAGGTTTGCATAAAACCTCTGTTTGCATATATACAAGTGTATAAATACATATGGTCAGAAAAGTAACTATTTTCCCCTTAGTATTAATTAAAACAGAAATCAAAACCACTATTAGAAGGTAATTTCCAATTTTATTTCAAGAAATATGGAAGATATTCTTCCAATTGGGTATTTTGAAAAAGGAATTAGCACTTCCACAACTAGATGGTTATCTTGTGCCTTCCCTTTCACTGTTTTGTTGTTTGTTTGTTTACAGGGAAAGGTAGTCCTGCTGATGACTACGAAACTGACATTCCTGGAAACCAAAACACTCTCTTGTTCCTCAGGGCAGCTAGAGCTTGGGAAACTGCACGAGTTTCCTCAGACAATGACTCAAAAACACCTCAGCAGTGTCCTGGAATACCGAATAGACCTTGAAATCATGCAGAGACTGCTGAAACCAGTGCCAATTACTGTCAGTTTGGCTGGTTTATTCTGCAGTGTAGACACCTGTAGACCACGAAATGGAACAAGATTGTAATTGCTTTCACAGAGGTCCCAGTGCAGCCATCAGTGGGCAACAACTGTCATTCATTACTTAATGAAAATATAATCAGAGATGAATGTCACTGCTTTCCCTCTTCATGAATCTGAAGTTTCTATTCTTCCACTGAAAGAATCCAGTCCTTCCTTCTTCAGAAGTTTGTATTTTTACACAACTCTATTAAAAAAGGCCACAAAATACACATCTATACTATATTAAACAAGTAGAAACACAAAGCAATTTGTCTACAACAATGAACATGCTCAAACCATTTGTTCCTCAATCATGAATGAGTATATACATGTGCCAGGCAGGAGAAAATGGGGGGAAGAGAAGGGAAAGTGTGATTTTTATAGTGTTCTTGGAAGCTTAACCAATGTAGATGCTGGCAGACTAATGACAGCAAAAAGCTCTAGGTCATGTATACCTCACAACTGCCCCCTGCTATCAGAATCTTTCTAGCTATTTTGAGACAGCTGTGTGTCAGGCATCTCTGCTGAATAGGAGATCCAGAAATACATGATAAGTAGAGCAGCATTTTTTTAGGTGATCAGTCTTCATGTAAACTGATCAAGAAACAACAGTTACAAATTCTACAAAGAGAGTATTCTGCTAATCTCCAGATAACAAGCATGCAAACCTTACTGGCGAGATGTTCCCCCAGAAAGAGCAACTCAACACACACAAAGACATGGTTTCACAAGACCTGACAACATAATCTGCCAAACATCAGAGTGCTAAACTTCAGTAATTTCCTCTTACCATTTTCTCATTATTTGTCAGGAAATTATTACACCTACTGTTCACTACTAGCCAACAGGCAGATAACTCTCCCCAAAACCTACAGTTACATAAACAGCCTTCCTTGAATCCATTACCCCAGAAGGGACTGACAGATAAGGACAGAGACAGATGTCTTCAGCCTGCTGAAAATGTTGTCTCCCATGTCTTCTCCCTAGCTTTCTTAGCAAGAAAGAAACATTCAGGCCGAGGATCAGATAGTCTTAATAAAGACAGTAGTCATCTAAAGAAAAAAGACAGTATAGAGAAGATGATAGTCTAATTAAAAAGAACCCTCATTGTTAAAACACATCAAAATAAGCCAAGTGATCACAGAAAAAAAAAACTCAAACAAGAAACCAACCGAAGAAGAAGAAAAAAACAACCACCAAAACACCCCACAAACAAACAAAACACAACACACACCACACCAGCAAAGCAAAGAAAAAAAAAGAGACATGGGCTAATGGAGGTCATCAGCTAAGGCAAACACATACATTTTTCACCCAATAAGGAGATAAACTTGCCAAATCTTCAAGAATGAAATAATTGTTAGAGGGATCTTCCCTCAAAACAAGGAAGAGATATTTTAGCAGTGAGAAACACTGTTGGTATCAAGTTAGCCCCTTAATAGGTTAGATGCTGCAACTACTAATAGCCCTTTGATAACCCACCTCAATCAAAAAAGAACTTAGTACACCCCTCCTGCAGGCAAAACCAAGAAAAATAGAAAATGATAAATCTATTATCTTTCCCCTGTATTTTTAAACTTTTTTTTTTTCTTTTTACCTATAGAAGGGATATTTCATTTACTTTCCCAATTCAGGTTCACTTTAAGACTGTGATGCTTTTTCTGGTCACTACAAATAACAGACACACTGTATTGGGACTCTATCACCAAACATTGTATCTTCCAATGAAAGTCATTAAAATTACGAAAAAGCTAATATTGCCAGAAGAACAAAAAGTCTTACTCCTTCCTCTTCCCCCATCAGGTAATTAAATATTTTACAAGAAAACAAGAAGGGAGAAAACAGTTTTTCTGAAGAGTATCTGTTATGAATGGTATCTGTAACAAATAGCTGTTGGCATTTAAATATTTGGAAGTCAAGAACTTCTGTGACTTTGCATAACCTTTATCATTTTAATTCTTCACAATCTAAAACTCATTTCATTGTGTCGATGCCTTATCTGAACAATGTTAAAGGGTTTCAGTTCTGTGAATTGCTTTGAAAATAAGACAAACTTGATATTTAACAGAACTAGTAGCACAAGATCACAAGAACGATTAATGTACTAATTTCATTTCACTTGTGTTCAGTTATTTAAAAAGAACTTTCAATTCTAAAATTCTCCAGATTTATCTAGTGTTTAAAATTAATGGAGCAAGAATAGAGAAGTATAGCTGTTACCAACTCAGGCAATTCTTGAATGGCTATTAAAATGGAAAATCCCTTCAGTTATTGCTTGTACGATGAAAAAAACAGTTGATTGACTGTATTTCAAGTTGATCAACATTACATCAAGTCTCATCTAACATTATTTTTCTATTACGATTTACTCTTGAGTATATCTTAGTTCTTCAACAACACAAACTGACAACACCGATGGAAATTTTAAGAAACATTTCATGGGAGCTGTTCAACAAAAATACCTGAAATACGAACTATCCAGCAGTCTTACTAGATTTTGGCTGTTTCAATAAGCAGCGAATACCTTTTCCACAAATTACTCTTATATAAAAGATGAACTTTATTAATCTCTTGCAGAGTAGCCTTTACTGTAGAAGGGACATTAAAAAAAATCAGAAATGTAAGAACATACTGAAAAGGCATTAATCAAAGATAAAAGATACTACTGTCTAATATACTAGGTACCATTACTATATTGCCATTTGTTTAGTAGTCATATCACATCATAGAAAAACATTTTCAATCATGGTCATGGTTCATTACAATGCTAAAAAGGCTTCTGCTTCTCAGCACTTTCACTGATTTCTTCTCAAGTAGATGTTAGGTACAGTAACTAATTAGATTTAAGCTACTAATTTCTGTAATTCCACACACTTCCACAAACTTATATACAGATACACTAACATACACCAAAATACTAATTAATGGTACTACATGAGGTTCAACAAGGCCAAGTGTCAGGTCCTGCATTTAGGTCACAAGCTTGGCAGTGTTAGGTTAATGGTTGGACCCAATGATCTTTTCCAAATTAAATGATTCTATGATTTGATTTTTCTACATCGTGAATAAAGGACTTTTTTTTTTTTTTTTTTACACAGTAGTTATAAATATTCAATAATTTAAGAGATCAGTACATTTTATAGAAACATGTAATGACATGTTTTATTCACATGAAAGACATGCAATAGTAAGTTGTCTATACTTATCAGTGTGAATTACAAGTCAGGTTGGACACTGTGATATGAAATATGTATTACCTTGCACTAAATTCCAGTCTAGGTCCTGAGAATACATCATGTATGCATTCAGAATAATCTTAACTATCACCATAATAATTCTGTTTTCTTTGAGCCTCTAAAGACTTATAAAGAAACAGCTGTTTGGTTTTGTGGTTTTGTTTTTTTAAATCCTGGGTCTATTTAGGTATTAAAAAACCAAACCAAACCAACCAAACCTATGCAAAACAAAACAAAAAACAACCAACACCAACTTTAAACATTTGTCTTCAGTTCCAAGACAACAAAAAAGAAAGTTGGGCAACAGCTTTTCTACCAAAATATAACAACTCATTCTGTAAAAAAAAACTCTTTAAATAGATTTAAATAGAAAACTTCTTCCTTCTGGCATTTGCATTTACAGGATATATTATAAATACTCTTTTTTTACCCTGAATCTTTATCAGAAATATTATATTTTTCTATTAAAATTAAGAGAAGGAACCCTTCAAGTCAAAATATGAAAATAAATGTTGTAAAGATGAAGAAGAAATATTGACAGTTATATAGAAAAGACCAGTATATAAATTAGATAGAACCCAGAGCTTTCTGACTTAAAACCCAGATTAAAAGCAACTGTACCTAAAATTAGGCAAATGGATATCTGAAATTCCATCTTTAGATGAGCAACAATAGTTTGAACCATGTTGTCAAAATCGGATTGACCCAGATAATGTGTTTTCTAATGGGAATAGCTGGCTAAAGCAGAGAAGACAGTCACGAAACCCCTCTGACCATCTACTTCTCTAGCTTGCTTCTTCTAGTGTCAGACTGAAACAAATCTGATTACAAATAGATTTCCTTGTGAACGTGCTAACAGACTGGACTGCAAAAAAAAAAGGTATCTTCTACAATTTTTTTTAAGTCTTTTCACCCCTAAGAGCACAACGAGGGGAAAAAAAAGGAAAACAACATGAGAAACAGCTAAACCTCTTCCCACTAAAAGAAATAGTCTTGAATAAATTAGGAAATCTGAATTGCTTCATTTGGTATATCACCATCAGAATAGTATCACCAATGAAAACCTCCTATGCGTGGATTTTTCTGTCCTTTCATGGTTTACAGCCTTGCTAGTTTAAATCCAGTTTTAGGTGTAAAAATGTCTCTCTCTTCCCACCTATTTGCATTCTTCTCATCTTGCTTCTGCCTTCTATTTTTTTTTTTAGTAAAAAAAGGTAAATGAAGTGGTGTTGGGTGTGGTGGTTTTGTTTGTTTTGTGCTTTATTTTGTTACTGGGTTTGGAGGGTATTTTTTGTTTTCATAATACCGAGGTGGCTTTCTGTTCTATTTATACATCAACTCACACATTCCTCCTTCTACAACAAAAATGTCAGAAACTGATGAACATTTGAAATGTGTGACTCACAGAAATTCTAATTTATTCTCAGCTCCACCAGTCACCACTGCTTTTATTATGATGAACATTCCTGACCCCAGACTAATAAAAGCACTGTTAATTAATAGCAACTTAATATTTTGAAATACTGGAAGCAAATAGAAAAATGTTTAACATTTATGTTATTTTTATTGCAGTTCTTGATGCAGGAAAAGCAAATTCTTGTATGTTACAACAGCAGCTGTTCTGATTGCTTTCTAATATGCCATTTGCTTTCAACTGTTTTGACTTAAGTCCCTCTGTTCCTCCATTCTTGTACAAAGTCTTGTGAAATCCAGTCTTCTCGACATATCTAAACTATAATGAAATATATCATAAAAATTATACCTAAAATTCCCAGCAGGTAACCATAATGACACTGCTTTGAAATTACAGTATGTTAAAACTTCAGAAGATTGCATAATAAAACCCCTAAATGATTAATTTAATATACTAATCATTGCAATGATGATTGCAGAGGCAAGGTACTCACAGGTGTAGAACGCATAAGTGTCTTCTGACTGGTATAGCCAGGTGTGAAGAAAATTTAAGTGAACCCTGATGCATCCCAAAGAAAGGACAGTATGAAGTACTACAACTGAAACGTGGGTTTATTTTACTGCCTTTGTTTCCTTCCAATAAGGTCAAGTGAGAAGAATGGAACTGTATCTTCTGTATGAGACCATTTATTCCATTACATATGAAATGCATGTCTTTATCAGAGCTACTACCTGCAGTTTATTCCTTTGTATGTCACCACTGTACTTATCAAGTACTGTTAATCTCCATGTCAAATATTTTCATGATTTCTCTGCACCAAAGGATAAGCTTCGTCTAACTGCATTTTCCAAAGTGGATCTCCGTATTTCTTCTACTTTCTCTTTATCATGTGCAAGTTCTGATCTAACCCTAAAGCACAAAGGCAATCAATGCTGAAGAATCACTAAAAATGGTTTATTCCACTCCTCACTGAATAGAAAGTTTCCATTATCTCCCTCAACATCTTCACTCTATCAATTTGACAGGGGCATGTGGTTCTATATTTCACTGCCTTCACTGCAGAACTGTATATAGCTTTTCTATCTTTTTCTAATATAAAAGAAAAATGATAAAGTCTCATGAAAACTCATCTTCTGCTCCCTTCATCTTCCTTTTAATTGTTCTATACTTTATTAAAATGAATATCGAAGTAAATGTCCAGTGCCAGTTAAAACATACATACATAAAATACAAAAGTTTATTTGGACAATCAGAAAAAGAAATCATTAGTGTTTATTGTGCTGTGAAGTCAGTATTTAAGGCATGTGTGATAAAACATACTATAACATCCTAGTGGTTTTTAACTCACTGTACCTGCAAAATTTCTTTTACAAGAGAAGCATTATTTAAGATGCATTGCTCAAAGATTATTGGAACAAAACAGTAGATAGAAAAATGTTCATTCAACTGAACAGGATTTTATCAAGCCTCAGACAGTAAGACAAGACACTGCTAATTCTAAAATCTAAGTATACCAAACACCTGGGCAAGCGCTCAAACTGACAACACTATAAAAAGAGTTTTCCCTGCCTTGAGCCATGTGGTTTAGGCAGAAATGGTCCTCCCCTGCAGTGTGGTGCTTCATCCTTCCTAAGATGATCTCTGATTTACCTAACAAAGATACTGTTTCTGCAGGGACCCAAGACACCAATGAAGGTATCATTACATTTCTAGCTCAGAGTTCAACAGAGAGAAAGTTCATTGTACAGTGCTGATGAGTTATGGTATGGTCTGGTTACACTGCCTGTCAACTCTTAATTTCATTATCTTTTACATATTTGCTTATTATGAGTCCCTCAAGGACTTAAGTTTCCCAAAAAATTTTTTGTATAACAAAACATGACAAAGTTTCACAAGAAAACTTTTTCCTCCACGGGAAATTATTTTTTTTACAGGCCCAGTGCTCTTGGAAGTGGCTAGTGTTTGTCTCATTATTCCATTTTGTTTTCATCATTGGGCTTTATTTCTGAAACACCATCACCAAATACCAGATTATGATGAAAAGCTGTTTCAGTGCCCCAGTGTGCAGATCACATTCTCTTATTGAGCTCCCTGCCCTTTCCTACCTGCCCTTCCTCCCTCCCATCTTCAAATAAGTAGTACAGCTTGATCTTTTCCTCGATCTTTCTCTAAAAAGCAATCTATAATATTGACCTCTAAGAAGCAGCTAGCAATTAGATTTCCCAAGGGGCTACCAGAGTGAAGCCAAAGTTAGATGACTCAGGAATTGTAAGTATTCCAGGGGCTTTTCCAAGTAAAACTTCTTCACCTGGTATACATGCAGAAATGTGTTAGCTAAGCAATAGAGTCAGTCAGTGGTGCTTATCTCCAAGCTACCTTCCCCTACAACTCAGACTACTAGTTCTGCAAGCTGTCAAGTAATTCTGGAGGAGCCCTTAACTCCTGCAGCCACTTCCCCTCAGCCAAAATTTCTACTATTCATAAAAGCTTTGTAGGTCTCTAAACATCAACCTTCTCTTCTAGATTCGTGATGATTGAAAGTTTTTGTCTTTTGCATTGCTGAAAACGTGGACTGCTAAAAAAGACCACCAATACACAGCTCAGAAAGGAACAGTGAAAGAGCAGATAGAGAGTCCTGCTTACTATCTGTTTAGAGAACACTTTTATTATTCAATAAAAACATTAGGTATTCTTTAGGTAGAGTGCTTTCAGACTTTTTTACTGGAAAACCTTACTTATGCTCTTAAATATGAACAATTATTTACAGTATATCACATTTTTAGATATCTCTTGAGAAGTTTCTCTTAAAAACTAAATTCCCTACATACTCAAGCTTTGTTATTCTTTAATAAATTACTCGAGAAGTAGAATAGTAATTGGGTTTGTTTTCCTATCTTGGGAGGGCAAGCATCAGGCTTGGGGCCAGACCAATTTTCAAATGAATCCTTTCTTTTGTTGTGCCTCTGACATTTTACGAGGCATTTTTCCAAAAGACTTTATCTCCCAAATGCTAAAACAAAGCCTATTCAGAGAAGAGTCATCAGACCTCAGACTGTCCTAATACCCCCTTTCTTTTGATGGGCTGAACCGTAGATCACTGAGGTATAATGACTTTGATACTAGAGGACTCCCCCTCGCTATCTAGAATTTCTAAATCAGAGGGATCTTCTGTCTTTGAAGTAACTTACTTTCAGATGATTAAGGAAAAAGTGGTGAAGTTCATTTGCAACCATCAGCATCCAAGTCCTTTTGTAGGCATTTCAAAAATGCAACATCTTTTAGAATATAATAGCACCAATTCATTCATAACTAAATGTTTTTCTGCAAATGTATTCCTGTCTCTAAGAAATATCTGCTAACATATTTGTATATAAAATTGTAATTATGGATGGATGTGTTAAAATGTATGTTTGTTTGTGCCTGCATGTTAAAGGAAGAGGTCTGCAAGCAAATGCAGCAGTCATTGTTTGCTAAGCAGCCTCCTTGGACATAGCACAGGGAAGTGATTTACAGAAGGAAGCTGCTCAGTAACTGTATTCTCAGCTTTTGAAGAAATTGAGAAGTCTCTTCAAGTAGTGGACAGCAATTCCTTAATGCAATGGAGTGGAAGTACAACTGCTGAATTCTGCAACGTTTAGGTTGCAAAACAAAGTTGGAACTTTCCCCTTTCATCTTCAATACAGCATTTGCCAAACTATCCAACTTCCCATTCTTTCTCATTTATAAAGAACACAAACAAATAACCAGAAAAAAGCATCACAAAACCAAAACAAGCAAACAAACTGTTCTGGTAGCTGCTAGTATGAGGTTAGAACATCAAATTAGGAGTGAAATAAACTAAAGAAGAATCCTTGAAAAAATATACTTAATATATTTCATGACATATATGTACGTGACATGTACATGTGTTCAAAATTAAAAACTCCTGAAGGTCTTTCTATCAGTGATGGACAAGCTAAATTTGACAATTACCTGAATTAAGAATATCTCTTTCCCCTCACATTTCCAAATCTAGTAGAATTACTAAGTAAAAAGGTACCAGAAAGTTGTTTGAGGTTTTCCAGTGAGAGCTGGTAGTTGAACATTCAGAAGAGAATATAGCAGCATGAAAATGTATATGAAACATTTATGTTTCTTTAGGGAATATTTACCAAGTATCTAATCCAAAACAGATTACTGCAGCATAAAAGAATAATTTCTTTAAAGACTTCACTATGGCTTGGAAAGCATCAGCCTCCTTTGACTTTATTTGTGGAATAAATCTTAATTTAAAAGAAAACACAAGAGAAAGGTATCATTTACTCTCCAGGATGTCACATGAAATTAATGCACATCACGATTTTATGTCATCAAAGCTGGCAGAGAATGTCACTTTACAGAGCCAGAGATCTGGTACAGCTACTCATAACCTGCACTATTCCGTTTGGTATCACTCAAAATTCTCCACAACAACCAGAAAAAATAATGACAGACTGAATTCTTCTATTGAAACTACTGAGTTCAAGACAATAAAATAGTTGTGGTAAAAAACCCCAGCATACTAGCAGAAATTCAATATCCAAATGTGAAAAAAAAAAGTGGCCTAAGTAGAGAATAAAGGGGTGAAAGAATAGGCTATTTTGCATACTAAATTTGGCATTTTATACTAGATGTAAACAGAAAAAATTACTCCACACTGGCATCAGTGAAAACAGAACTAAAATTAGGAAAAAATACAACCCATCTTGCCACACAGTAGGCTTTTGGGATTAGAGGAACAATTGTTTTATCTTCGGCACTTCTGTCCTACTCTGGATCAAATAAACCATAGAGATGGATACAGAGGTTTTCCAATCATCTGAAGCTTCTATTGATTTCTGCTGCTTTCTGAAAATGATCTGGATTTTGACACAAGTATTTTTGCCCTTTCTCAGGTTTTCATTGAATTGTTTATTTATTTATTTTTCCCCATTCCATGGCTACATATCTGAAAAGGATTTTGATTTAGCTAGTCAAGACTTTCTATTGCAACAGTGTCACGAGTCAATGAGCGGAAAGTCCGGCAAAATCAACAACCAACAGCACAGAAAAATGAATTCTGGCACAGCTATCTGAAGTGATTGAAAACTTACTGCACCACCTGCTCATTACTGACTCTGGTCATTTCAACACAAAGTTATTTGGATTTGCTAGGAGCCATACTGTGATTTGAAGAACAACATTCAGATAACCCATTAATTCATCTGCAAAGGTGGTAAATCACTATTCAGTTGGCAAATATTTTAAACAACTACATCTACTGCTATAGAAATAATTCATCTCTACCCTAAAATGGATTGATTTTGCATAGTCTGTGCCTTGCCTTTTAGCGGCTAGTAAAATTTATACTATAAGCTTTTAATACTGTAGTACAACACCTGAAAATAGGTCAATGAGTAAATGAAAGGTACATTTGCTATCTTTACTTCTCTTCTACTTATGATTTTGTCTTATTTTACCTTCAAGGAAACAACTGCTTCTGATGAATAAGAACTATTTACTCTTTTTGACTAACTTTTTTCCATCCAAAAGACCTTTGAGCAAGACTTTACTTAAAAAAAAATCAAAACCAGAAAATTATCACCTCTGCATCCAAAATATGACAAACTTCAATTTAGATTTGAGTTGTCAAGTGTCCTAATATTTGTTGCAACCTTTTTTTTTCTTTAAAAATAAAGTGTAGTGGCTGTTGCTATTTAACCAAGCAACTTAAGATCACTTTTAGCTTCTTAATTGTTTAGTGTTAACATAGTTAACACTCTAGCACTATTTAATCCATGAAATACATGCAGTATTATACATATTTATTCTCTACTGTGAGACACCTTCACTCTCAACGAATGAGAGAATTGCTTAAGATTCAAGTCTAAATTACTTTTCCCTACTGTCCAGTGAAGTTAAAGCAGTCATTAAGAAGCTAAGAAGCTATAGCATGTGACAAGAAAGTATAATTGTATTACATAAATTTATAATACTGCACCAAGGGCTATGTAGACCTAACCGGTAACTTACAACACAACAGGAATATGTCATTGATTTGATGATAAAGCTCATCTCATTGACTATGGTTTCATAGACATGTTCACTAGACAGGCTTTAACTAGGTACTTAGGATAAAACACTATCTAACTGCTTGTTAGAAGAGATGTATAAGAAATCAGGGACTTGGATGGCACTGACTTAACAAAATTAAGTTGCTTATATTTTTCTACTTTTAGCTCATGGTTGCAAGCCTGCAAAAAATAAATCCAATGAAGGTAATTGGAAATGTTATGGAAAAGTCTTTAACATTTTTATAGTAAGAAATACCATCTTTGAGCTTATGTTCCCTCCCTGCCTCCTCCTTATTATCACCTTCTGCACAGCACTGTATCTCGCAAGCTGAACGAAGGATATTTTATTTATAACAGAAGTCTCATAGCATATTTTCTGTGCTACAAGAAACAAAAACATAACAAGATGTTCAATTAAGTTGCAGATCATAGACAAAGTACATCGAGCCCCTAGCAACAACTTCCATTGACTGCACAGAAATATGCTGCAGACATGAGAAATTTTTGTCAAGTTTCTCTTAGTAATTATTCTACTTAATGCAGGCTGTCATTACATAGTAGTTTTGATACGGAAAAATATTTACTGTCATAAGCCTATGTACAAAAGCTGAGCTCTTTCAGCAAAACTATCATAAACCCAATGCTGTGTATTTTCCTCCTCCCGGCCCATTTTAGACAACAAGCTGCAGTTCATCCCATGCTGCTGGCCAGAATCTACCTTCCAGGGTAGTGTAGGGCACTCTAGAGATGTTGGCTTGCATTCACAGACCACAAGGTATGCAAAGCTGCCTCACTCCACGTATTACATGGGGCAGCTCACCATCTAGCTTAAGCTCCTCCCTTCACCCCTCCTCTGCACTTCTACCTTCAGCCCTGCCCCATGCATCCCCAGTGCACATTCCTGTTCCTAGCCCAGCTACTGAGGCTCTTCAAGCCTCACTCCAATTTGTCATGCTATCATTATGGACCTCCCAGCTTTCCAGCCTTAAGCCTTGTCTGCCAGCTGATACAGATGCATTTTCAGTCACTATTGCCTCCACTTCAGTTCTTGAGCTTGACTAAGTGATTCTTCCCAATTTTTTGTTCACATTGATCTGCTGTTCTTCACTGTTCTAATCTATGTTTTCCATTCCTTCCTGGGTTGTCTTCAAGTCATCTACTTAACAGCAGATAACATGCACAGGAAAAACTACATAACATGGTTTCCACAAACACTCAAACAGATAGTATGCACTATTTCATTGAAGTCTCTGTTCCTCTTAGCTTGCCATTGTAAAGGCTAACTTGTCATCCCTTAATGCAATGATATAAAATGATCTGACATTTAAGGTGTAGTAATCCATACGGAGAATCTGGTATCAGTGGTAATTCAATCTACTGTATATGGCAAATTTCTCGAGGTAATAAAAAGGATTCGAAGAAGAAAACCAACCTTGATACACAAACCAGCAACTGATAGGAACAAAAGCTGATTTTTAAGCATACCACAGAGACCTTCTTCTGAATATGTATATATTATGAAAGAAAACATTTAAAGTGACAAAAGAACAGCTTTTGTTTAGGGATAATAAAGCTATTTCCATAACTGGTACCAAAAACTGCGCCCTACAAAGCATATGAATTTACAAGCTTCAAATTGATCTTAGTTTCTCAAGATCTGTAGATATTTATGAATAAATCATTTGAAATATAATGGCTGAAACCTTAAAAATACTCCACAAGTAGTACTTTGTTGCTGGCTCAAGCTTATGATATATATATTTTTTTTAAGATTATTATGAAGTATAGAACTAGATATTTTTGCTAACTTAGTTATGCATAGGGAGGGGGGATATGTTG
>JANHFX010006476.1:51421-99881 GCA_027560015.1 Chloroceryle amazona
TGATTGGGTTTTTGTTTGTGTTTTTTTTTTGTTGCCTGTGTTTTTTTTTTTGTTTGTTTTTTGGGGGGGTGGGGGGTGGTTTGAGGAGGGATGTTGGTTTTGTTTGTTTGTTTTTAGTTTTTTGTTGTTTGAGAGGTTTTTTTGGTTGCGGGTTTTTTTGATAATATGAAAGTATGTCACTTACTTTTGGAAAAAAAGGGAATTTCATGGCTTCCTGAAAATTATTCAAAATTGACAAGAGCAGCAATGGCTACTGCTTACTTAAAGATTATTACTATGCATAGAATTAATCTGTTTAAAAGCTGCAAAAATACTGCTCTACAGTAATGCAGTACTATGACAAATAAGTAAGGCATAAAATGCAGAAAATGGACTCTTTCTTCTAATGTTTCCCTTTTTTCTGCCCCTGTTGTTTTTACCTTGTTCCATTTCCCAGTTTCCCCCATATACTCATCTCACTGTGCATACTCCCTAGGTTCAATTTCAGATACTCACCATCTTAATTTCTGAGTTATCCTCAGATTTCACACACTTCTGGTACTTGCAAACTCTCTCTTGATTACAATTAATTTTTAATTGCTTTGTAATTTTGGCTATCTAGAACTTCTCTGCATGTGCCTCATGTAAATTATTAAGTAAATACTACAATTAGCTTGTTTAATTTCACTGAAAGAAGATACATGCACATTAAATAGTATGCTCTGGTTGGGAATACATACCCAGGAGGTAAACAGTTGCATTCCCAACTGTAGTCACATTCACTTAGACTTCTACACTTAATTTTACTATTGCTATCATGACAGATCACTCTGCCAAAGATAAGCAATTAGCTTTCAAATGAAAGGACACACAAAGTAGCTTAAGCTACTATTTCCTTAAAAGAAAATGAAAATCATTTCACAAAGGTTAGTATTATTAATTATTGAGCATTTCAAAGGAACAGTTAAGATCTGTATAATTTAATTTTAAGAGCACAGAGTCACAGTTCCTTTAAGCTTTACAGACTACATTTTCTAGAAGTAAATATATGTACAGCGTTAAGACTAGAATTTCAGGTTTTAATAGAATAAAAATTAAAAAAGAACAAAAAAACACCAACAATAAATCCCTTAAGATTAAAGGTTAGACTTTCAGGTTTTCTTGCTGCTAGCTATCTTCTAGCTATACTGTTGTACAGTAAAACTCACCCAGGCTAGATAAGACAAGGAATCCTACTATTACTTCAGGTATAGCAGAATCATAGAATACTAGGTTGGAAGTGACCTCAATGATCATCTGGTCCAACCTTTCCTGAGAAAAGCACAGTCCAGACAAGATTGTCCAGCACCCTGTCCTGATGAATCTTTCAAGTGTCCAATGTTGAGTAAACCACCAAGAGGAGATTATGGCAATGGCTGATCTCATTTGGAAAAATTTTCTTCTTGTGTCCAAACACAATCACCCAAGAAATAACTAATACCCTCACCCCTTGTTTCTTCCATGTGACTCCTTGTAAAAAGAGAGTCTCCATAATTTTTGCAGCCACCCTTTAAATAAGGTTGGAGTGTACAGGTAAAGCCAGAATTTAGCTGTTTAGATATGAAAAAATTGCATTTTAATAGCAGAGGTTAAATCCTAAAACCTTTCCAGTCAATAAAGTATTTAATAAATCATTTAAATAATTGAAGTGAGTTCTTCAGAATACTACAAAAAAAATTCTAGTTATCTTTGTACAGACTTTTCAAACTTCCAGTACAGTTAACCTTAATGAAAACTTTAATGATTTAAAGAAAAAAAGAGTATCATTTTGGTTATCTACACAACACATATCCTTCACAAAAGGCTGAGCAGCAATCTTCTTCACAAAACATTCCACACACTGATGCTTTTCCAAAATAGATGCAATTCTTAGTATCTCATCTTAAGTCAGCCATAACTTAGCTATTGATTTCGTTTCCTTACAATCCTAATTTTTATGGTAACAAGAAGCAAGGATGCAGTTTCTTCATTAAATATTGAGTATTTTTTGTCAAACATTAAAAAATGGATTTTCTTTCCCCAAGTAAATAACAGGTATTTGCCATTACAGATGTATAAATTCTTTCACTCATGCAAGAAATCTAGTATAACACCAGTAACAGTATACAACAGAGATGTCATACTTCATTATATTCAAAGTCCATGAAACATAGCATCAGTAGGGATCCTGGACCATTGTTCTGAGGAAGAGGAAGCTTCCACAAGGAGGCCTAAATTATGCACAAGTGGGTATCAAAGCCAGAGACTGCTGTTGGCCCTGAAAAAATTAACTTCATTTTGGTGATTTTCTTGGGAAACAAGAAGGTAGTGACTGAGCAATGACAGAGCAATAAATGTAAATTCATATTTTAGCTAACACATTCTCTGGATGATTTAACCATATTTTACAATGTGGTAGCACAAATAAACACAGATATAAAATAGAAACTCTAACACTTATCTCCAGCTGAAATCAACTGGAAGTTGGAAATTTTTCATTTGAGTTACATGTAACTCACTTTCTAAGCAGAAAAAAACCTACACCCACCTATTACTTAAGAGCAACCAGAATTCTTTAGAAATGATTTTATGAATAATTAGCTCCTTCTGTTTTGCATAATCTTCTTCAGAGATACAGTGTCATTTTTGTGCTATTATTCTTTTCCAAACAGTATACTGCTTTCATCTATACACAATATGAATGTGGGTATACTAGAAAGTAATTTCAATTATCAAAAGACCAAATGTATAATAAAACTTAAGTACCCAAAGCTTTCACATTTTTGTCAACTACATTTGCAAACATATTGTACAATTTAAGAGCATAAGTGTACAAAACAGCTCATGTATGTTCAGAAACAGAAAGATGAACTAGCACGCAGTATTACAGAGATGCTCCTGAAAATGTACTAGATCTTATACTTGAAGGTTTACATTAGATTCTAAGATACTCACATCACTGAGCAGACTTTCTCAGTCTAGTGACAATCACAGTAATATCAGCCTCACACCAAAATGCAAAGATTTATCATTTTCTGCTTTTTGAAAGTTGACAGCAATTTAAATTCACAAAGATTAAAATGGAAGCCAGATTTTCTTCCTAAATTTAGCATTTATCATACAAAATTTCAAATCGAGACATGAAAATAAAACATGCTAAAATTTATGGGTGTTGGTTAAGTATATTAACAGGTTTATTTTTTGATACATCTATAACTAAAACAACATACCTCTATCAAATCCTGTGTTATCTGGAGGCCTGACATGTATGACAACTAAATAGACTTGTCTGAGCTTTGTCTGACTAAAAATCACAACAAATAAATGCAAATGGTATATTAGACCTTTATACTTAATGCAAATCAAAACTGAAACCAGCACATTATGAGATCCTGAGATACTGCATCATACTGTGATAATAATTGACCCATCTTTACGTCACAGCTACTTATTATAAGTTTGTAAGTATTTATACTGTATGATTTATTTAATTTAACATAAGAAGCCCCCTCTATCTTTTTCAGTGCCAAAAGCCTAAAAGAAAGACACAAATTTTTAAAGGGACTCTCTTATTATCATATTCTGAAATGAGAGAGAGAAAGTTAGGTGGTTTGATAATCTTCCAGATCCCAGTAATGTCTTCCTGCTTATTTGTTACACTCACACAGGCCACAGTAAGGCTTGGCACACCTTGGCAACCCCTCTATGGTGGGCCTGCATTATACTGCATGTCATGAGATTCAGTTACATCCACCACCAGTACTCGAACACCAGGCTTCTCTGGCTCCAGGATATCATGAACACTGGACCTTCAGAGCATCATAACTTCATTTGCTGTCATACTTCTGAGGCTTATCCTGACTTAGCTGTTGAACAATGACTAATTTATCCCACTGGTACAAGGCAACAAGGGAAGAACAAAGGGAATTTTGCATATTTGAAGTATTCTATACATAGCGCTGACACACTGCTGTAATAAAAATAATACAAGTTGCTATTTTTGCCTCTTCATTTCCACAGTACTTTAAGCTACCCTGAGATGAGCGAGATTGACGAGGCGAACTAAAGGGGAACAAGATCATATGTAAAAGCATGGTTTACAAGCCAAAAGAGTTATTTCTTCATTCAGCTTTAGGTGTAACCTACAAGAAAAATATCCATAGCATACACAGCAATTGCCTAATTGATCCATATATTAATTTCAAAAAGGCAACCTTCTAAAATCTTCGCTATTACTTCTGAATTACACACTTTTAGAATCTATCTTAAATTACATGGGGGAGAAGAGCAAAGAGAAATTTGCTTCTCACCACACTAACAAGTTTTCCCTTAGTGGGAAGGCATCCACTGATGGCTAGGAATATTCTTCTTAAGTAACATGCTTGTTACAAATACTCCTAGCGCATGGTGAAATTTGCAGCTGAGAAGGCCTAACAATTTAAAGACAACTGAATCACAGTCTATTTTAATTTCACCTGTACTTAGTATTACACATATTTAGACAAGCTGCCTGTCTCTGTTCCAAATCACCTCTTTCCCTTTGTCATCTCAAATCTGACATTTTTCAATTCCAAATATGCAGATTTTTTTTCCTTGGATGACGTCATTAAAACTGTCATAAAACAATAATTATTTATGTATACTACTTTATTATTAATCTAGCAATACCTTCACAGGCATCACACTGTAACTGTTTGCTCATGCAGTCACTCTGCTGCCAGCCCTGGTTTTCACTGCTGTTGGTTTGATACCTTTGTACATGTATCAAACCCATTTCTCCTGTTGACTGTTAGGGTAGTATGGCAGGCCCAGACACACCAGCTGTTTTTCTAGTTGTGCTTACTCTTCAAAGATTTTATAAGGTTCATAATTATTAAAACATTTTAATATAAGGCTGCAATGATTATAAAAATAAACCCTGTGTTTTGTATAGATAATTATCTTCAACAGATCAAAGTTTTGATATTTATTTCCCCAGTAATGGGGAAACTAAGTCAAAATGTGAGGTCCCCACTTTCTAATGGTTTCACAAATGAAGATTTCAGCTAACTATAAAGTCTTGTAAGACATGACTAAATGGGTCCACCTAAGATTAAAAAGGAAGAATACAAAAGAAAAAGGTCTCCTGTCTTTCTGTTGAAAGAATTTTCTACTGTTCATATATTTTGGCAAGCCGGCTACACTGAAAAAAGAGTTTTGCCTTCATGTCTTTCACGTTACTTTCCATTCCTTGTTCTTCAATTTAAATCACTGGTGTATCTTACTGTTGTCCAACTTATTGACATTAACCAATACACTCCTTAAAACAATCCCTCTTTCCCCCTTACCCCCACCTTCCACACTCTTTTTACACTGGTGAAGATATATTTTTTTTTAACTGTTTTTTAATTTAATATCTTAATGGGCAAACTTCAAATGTAAATCAAACCAAGTCTTCATTAAGAACCACCACAGATTGTACATGATAGTCATTAGTAATAACTCTTGCATCTCCTGTGAATTTTTCAAAACAAATTTGTCACAACATATAAATTGCACTAATGCAGAGAGATGCAAATGTATCAGGAACAGCAGTAAGATTTGCAAATGAACTATCAAATTAAATGTATCTTGAATCAAGAGGAATGAACACTTCACTGATGAAGAGTGTAGGCTAAAATATAATCTCCATCCAAAAAAACTGAGCACAAAATTGAAATGCCCAGAAAAATAAAGCTACTAGAGCAAAAGAACTGAAAAATCTTCTACTAAAGAAGGAGCTTCTGTTTCCCCGCTGCCTGTCACAGCTGAAATTCACCACTTAAAACCAGGAAGTGAGGATTCCTTTTATATTTCCTCCTCTTCCTTTCCATAAAATTTTAAATGGTATTTAAAAATTAGTAAGTTGTTCTGCAAATTTAATTGTTTCAACCTTGTTTGACACTACCACCAAAATTATCTGTACTATCTCTTATGAGAACTAGACCTTTTATTTTTTCCACAGCAATTGCAGTGACTATCCAGACCAAAAATACATCTATTTTACTGCCCTGTTTTCATGCCACTCTGCTTCTCACATAAAGAGCACCACATCCGATACATGGTTTGTTTTATTTTATTTCTGCCACAGCACTTCTTTCAAAAAAGGAACTGTATCCATACAGCAAAGTGTCTTCTCAAGATTTTTAATAAAATCTTACAAGCCATTATTGTAAGAAAAATTAATTGATTAATAGCAGCAAAGTTTCAAGAGTCATGTGAGATCTTTTGCATACAGATTGCACTAGCAAATACTTTGAAGCCTTGGATGAAAGCCAATGAAAATAATGAACCTGCTACTCTGTTTCCTGCTTTTCTCCCAGATGCCTTCACTCGTGACTTGTTTATTTTGCGATAAGGTCTTGTGGGGTTGGGGATGAGAGATTTTAGGCTAGACACTTTCAGATGAATGTGGGTTTTATTCTTGGTTATGGTCTTGAGGTTTGTTTGGTTGGGTTTTTTTGCTTGTTTGGTTTTGGTGGGTTTTTTGAGAGTTTTGGGGTTTGTTTGCTTTTGTTGTTTTGTTTTTTTTTTTTTTCCTTTTTTTTAGTAGCATACACACACCAGGTGGAGGCAGGAGATCAAGTTCAAGCTTTATCCTCTTAACAAGTCTGACAAATGCTGTTCAAATCTATACCACAAGATCCATGTGTCCAGTAGGAAAGTCTTCTCTACTAAATCTGATCAGAGAAGGCTTGTGAGAGCTTATATATTACAGGTAAAATATGACTTGACATAACCTTCAAGTTGTTGCTGTGCCAAAGTAAAAATCAAAAAAAAAAAAAAAAAAAAAGGCTGAAGTCAGTCTTGCAGATTTTGGGTTTGGAATAGAAAAAATTCATTGTGAAAGGTATCAAAAAAGAACAAAACAGTAAGCACATTTTCTAAGCCTAAGATCCTGAGGCATTTTCATATCAAACTGATTAAGGGGATCACTAAAATATCCATGTGGAAAGGCTACCTCACAGGATGGCTGCCTCACTAAACAGCAAAACACAGACAACAACATATAAAATGAATTTAAAACAATTACTCTGGGCATACTACTCATGCTTGAAGTACATTCAGCCAGTAGCTGAACTCAGAACAGCCAAGTTACAGGCATAGCCAGGCTACAACTGCCAAGCTACAAGCTGCAAGCATAAGAACAGCACAGCTAATGTTATATTCTGAGCTGCTATTGGGTATGCAAACCTTTAAATCACATGCCCATTAATTGACACGCTGCCTAGTTAACTACTTCGTCATTAGATTTTTGAGTGAAGTAAATGTTTATTAGCTTTCCCTTCTATGTTAATGTTACTGCACAAGGTACAGTCATTTGATAAATACTATTATGAAATTCAGGCACAGTGGAATTTAATTAAATAACATCTAATGTATCTCAGGAGTTCTAGACAGGCAGACAAATTCTATTCAAGTGGGTTTGGGTTTTTTGGGTTTTGTCGTTTGTTTTTTTTTTTGGGGGGGTGGTGTTTTTTTGTTTGTGGATTTTTTTTTTGTGTGTTTGTTTGTTGGGTTTGGTTTTTTTTTTTTTGATGGAACTTACCATGGGACTAAAAGTTGACCAGAATTCAGAGGGGAAAGTGCCTGGACATCTGCCTTTCTTGAGTTACCCCAAAAAATAAAAATCCAGAGAAGCAAGGTTCCATTAGAATATAAACTAGGAAACTGAGAACAAGTAAATGAAAGGCATGCTCTGAGATATAGGGCAAGCTCAGGCTGGAATTCAGTCCATCTTGAAACATGAACAGGATTTCATGTGTCAAATTAACAGAAAACTTTCCTATGTGCAGAAAAAAACAGCACAGAAATGTCAGTCTAGTTCTTTGGGGTGAGTGTCAAAAACCCAAAGTGTTAAATATAAGAACAGGCCACTCATTCCTTCAGTCACTATCAGTGGAAAGCTTATAAAATTCTCAGATTTATAAATCCATTTTATGAATACCTAGCCAGCAAGGGTAATGTTTATTGATAAAAGCAGGTTTCCCTTTTTCCACTTATCTTAGTCTAAGTAAGGGCTAGAGATGAGAATATGTAAAGCACATGCCTGAAAGATTCAGCTAAGGACCCAGAAAAGCACAAACCTGGACACATCAAAAAAAAAACACTCTGAACCATCAAAAATTAACAAACTGCCTGCAGCTGGCCAGCACATCACCTCTCGAGCTCTGACACGAAGCAAGTAGACACAGAGAAATCCTAGACATTCACAGCTCCTATGATTGTGAAGTCCAAGGAGATAGCTCAAACATATGTATCCTATCAGTTTTGACATTTATTGTCTTTTTTTTTTTTAATTATTATACTTTGATGTGACTGATCAAATTTGAATATCAACTTCTTTATCAAGACAGAAGAAAAACTTCAGCATCAGCAGCTAAAGCAGGCCATCAGAACTACCGTAACAGAAACTGTCCCAGGGTCACAGCTACATGAGAGAAAAACATGATCCCATGCTTAGGCAGATAAGACCTTAGCAACCGACACACACAAAGGCATGACTTACACAAACCAGAAAGCCAGTGGTGAAGTGAATTTCCTCCTTATAGCAGTGACAACATATTGTTCAGAATACAATTAAGGTAGCAATTTAAAAACAATCACTCTTCAATTAGAATACTATAACAACAATTGCAAGTCATGAATTGCATACAAGTTGTGCTGAGGAACAATCTAAGAAAGCAAAAAGATGTCATACAGAGATCTGCAACTTCCTATATAATAGTCACACGTAAAAGTATACTTTATAGAAAATACACTTTATTTTAGCACGATTTTTCAATATAACATTCACATCCCTAATCCTCCACTTTATGATCTCCTATGACATGATCACAGGCTTTTGCATCTTCAGATGTCAGGATGTTACATTTGTATTAAAGAAAGGATTTTAGATAATTTTTAATTTGGAGTTGTAATGGTTACCTGCATTTCCACAAAACTTAGTGGTTAAAAATCTCATAAGAACTGATATTCTACAATTTCAAGAAATACAAACTCAGCTTTAAAAAATCTTGAGACTGATGAAATATATGTGTATATGTATAAAATAAAAAGAGAATTACAAGCTTCCATTCTGTAGGTTCCAAAGACAGAAAAATAACAGATTTTAAAAGAAAAAAAAAAAAAAAAAGAAAGAAAAGGGTAAACATTTCAATACAAGAGAGATGTCTCCAAATCAGTGTGGAATCATGCTAGTGGAACACCATGAAGTACTGTTAGTGTGCAAGTCATACTTGTTCTATGCTAAGTTCATTGAAAATTCCCACAAATTTGAAAATGTGAATTGAAAATTCTCTGACATAATACATACACACACAAGATGTAAAGAATCACTGAATAAGTGTCCCCAAAGTTTCAGAAAATCTAGCAACTTTCATTAATCCCAAGCATCTCAACCATGAAGTACAGCAATAATTTAATCACCGCCTTTGCCATTCTCATTTCCTTCCACTACTTAAGAGAAGTCGTCTTAGATGCCATAGGGGAAAGACCTTCTGCTTTAAATTTAATGGATCTGAATCACTGAATACCAACAAGTTAACTGAAGTGGAATAACAGCAATTCATTACTTTTTAATATTCAAGCCATTTTCGGTTAAATAAAAGAGGCATTTTAAAATTCCCAGTTTTGAAATTTTTAATGTTTAGTATTTCTCTAAGCTATTAAAATACTCTATAGCTTCTAAAGCAATAATCAAACATCTTGCTTTCATTCTATGACTGATGAATTCTGTGCTGAAAAAAGTTAATATTTTACCAAGAAAATATCTGACATATACATATTCTGTTTCAAAATTTTGAATATTTATGCCATTGTATATAGAGTCTAATATTTCTGTTTTGATAACTCTAGCATGTGAGAACAAGTTTCATAAAATACATTTGTTTCCTTTTAAATTAGAAGTTTTAACTACATTAACATACTGATTTAACGAGGATAATTCAAAGGACTATTATGCCTAAAACTAAATTCATACTCTTCTAGAGTCCTGAGGTTTTTTTAAGAAGAAAAATAATTTATTTAATTACCGTACAGAGCAGTAATTAAGGGACACAGAAGGCACTTCATAAACAATTGGAAACTATACTTCTCCCAACAATAAAATGGTCTTAACTGTAGCTCACAAAGTTTCCAATTCAAATACTCTTTTAAAACTTCATGTAAGACAAGAATCCTGAAAATTTAAAACTAGTCAGATCTTGTATATATGGGCATTTCAAAACAGAACACTGGAGTCCTGCAAAAATAATTCAAATCTTTAGAAAGATTCAGTAAGTTTCTCTCACCTTTTTCCCAGCTAGATAAAATATGTATTCTTCTGTCAGATAGACTAACAAGATGTAGGTTGGGTCAATGATTTATTACTGAAAACTTAGAGTTAATTATGCATTTGTACCAATATCCATATTTAAAATATCATCAGTTACTGCACAAATAATCTTGGAATTATTTGTGCATTACGACAATTGACGTAGTATTCAAGACTCTTCCTTTCAATTAAAACCTAAATCGTGATTCCACCTCTGGTAATACTGTGTCCAGTTCTGGGCTCCCCAGTTCAAGAGACAGAGGGAACCACTGAAGTGACTTCAGTGGAGGGCAACAAGAGCATCTCTTGTACAAAGAAAGTTTGAAATAGCTGGGACTATTTAGTCTGTTGAAGACTGAGAAGGGACTTTATCAATGGCTATAAATATCTAAAGGGTGGTTGCAAGGAAGACAGAGCCAGACTCTTTTTAGTGGTACCCAGCAACAGCACAAGGTACAATGGGAACAATCTGGAAGACAGAAGGTTCTAAATAAATATGAGGGAAAAATTCTTTATTGTGAGTGTGATAAAGCACTGGAACAGACTGCCCATGAAGGTTGCCCCCTTCTCCTGAGATATTTAAAATGCACCTGGATTCAATCCTGTGTAATGTGCTCTAGGCAAACCCACTTTAGCAGAGGGGTTCAACTGGATGATCTCTAGAGGTCCCTTCCAACTGACAATGCTGTGATTCTGTAATTTCTGATGTTTTACATGAACATTTCCTTGTTTACTCTTTTTCCTCTTATTTGAAAAACATTGGTGCTGATAGATTTGGAAACACTTGACCCATGATGTGTGATTCATTTGGTGGCTGAAAAGCTAAACCTATTAATAAGTTGGGCAGAATCCTATTATGCCATCAGGTACTGAAGATCAACCATAGCTTTACTGTTTTAAATTCACAAAAAGGAGATATTAATCAGATAATATCATATCATATATCATATAATATCATCACATAAATCATATACTATTATCACATAAAGGAGAAATTAATCTTCCCATCTGCAAATTTATTCTCTATATTTTTGGTAATAGAAAATTATTTGCGCATTGTCACTCAAGTGGGACACATTGTAAGTGATACTCCATTATCTCTATTGATTAATCTTTAAACAAATAATACATTTTGTGTTTGTAGTTTTACTTGAATTACTAAAGATATCATCATGTTCTGCACTTGGATTCTGCACTTCAAGTTTCCAAAGTATTCTTTTGGTATATTCTTTGTTATAGGTACCTGATATCCTACAAGATTAACAGACAACTCCAACGAATCCAACAGGAAGGGCACACTTATACACCTCTGTAAAGATGATAGTCTAGCAACAAAATTATAATAGACACTTTTGAACTCAGTGGATCAGTTCAATTAATATTAACAACAGTAATAAAGTAAACCCACAGGTTTCATTCAACATTTGCCTTGAGACAATTTTCCTTTTTGTTTTTGAAGTTAAAAGCTAACCAACTTTTGAAACAGGACAAAATAGCATTTTTTAATGAAGCAATTATAAAAGCTATTATAAAATAATCATTATCATGGTCATTGTGTGTAATGTTGAAAATTATTATGATGAATGAGCATCAAAAGTTCCAGTGTTTACTTTTGAAAAATATGTTATTTTGCCACCTTCCAGGAAACAAAAGGTTTTCAACACATAAATAATCCTACATTATGGAAAACTTTATTATTTTATGATGCTAACTACATGCCATGATTCTGGAAACATCTTGAAGATTATAGTCTGGGCACCTGAAAACCCAGCAACAGAATATAAGTAACTCCCTCCTCCGAGACAATAATTTCTTAGAAAAAGAATAACCACTACTTGTTTGGGTGCATTTCTGTAGAGAGGAAGACTATTAAAAGGAGTCTTGTGAATGCCAAAATAGAGTTTAAGATAGAAATTACTGTAAGAAAAATTATTCCACTTCCGCACACTCCCAAATCAATCTCATTTATCTCTTCAGTATTAATCCCTTCACTATTCCCTCCCCCTACAAACGTGTCAATCTGTCAAAATGCCGCCTTCCCCTGCTTCCCCTGGAGCCTCACACTCTTCTAAACCCCCCTCCATATAGCTCCCCAACTTCCTAAACATCCCTGGAATGTTTTATATCATGAACAGCAATGGCAAAGACTGCAAGAAGACCAAACCCTATATTCAGAATTCCCATTTCACTCCTTCAAATCTATTCTGCACAATGTATTAGACAAGTACTTTTACCAAAGTAGTTTATTCAGGTCCACCTGACTAACAGTCAGAGAAATACTGAGAAGTGAAGGACGAGGCATTTTCTGGAGTTTGGATTTTTATTTTTGTGTTTATGAAAGGGGTTTTGTTTGGCTTGTGTTGTTTGTTGGGTTTTTTTGATTTTTTGTTTTGGTTCTGTTGTTTGTTGGGTTTTTTTTTAAGGCATTGGTATTATCTGAATTTTCTTACATAGGCTTAGCAAAATAGGATCTTTATTACCTCATTTACTACCAAATTAAATATACTCTGTTCCACTAGAATTTGTATATAGCCATTAATCTTGGACATAAACCCAAGGTAATTATAATTTCAAAACAGACTAATTGAGAATTTAGTATTAATTTATTAATACTTTGTATTTTATTTTCTGGAAAATTATTCACAGTTACATCTATATACATATTTAAGGAAAGCTCCATCAGTTTACAGCTTTTTTTGGGGCTAACAATTGGGAGTGTTCATTGAATAGAAGACATTTTGGAGCAGAGCTTCTTTTAGAATCTTATTGTGACATGACATTTGACTGAAGACTACAATTATGAAAAAACCCTACATGATGAACAAATGTTTTACAGTTTTCCAAGTGAATGACATAGCTATTTATGTGCAGTGTTCATTTTAATGCGTGGCACTGTCATGAAAAATAAAAATGTGTTCATGGTTCAATAAATTAGTCTGTTGATTAACCAGAGCTGACAGATTTTAACTTCTAATGTTTTAATCTTTTGCTGATATCAATGATGCAATTTCTACAAAGCTAAATATTAAAATTTGAAATATCTTTTTTTACATCATCTGGAAAAAGCTTTATGGATTAACTATTGCAAATTGTATCACATTAAAAATTTATTTAACAAATTTGAAACCAAGTATTACAACTAAGAGTTTATATAATTCAACTGAATTAATTCTACATTTTTATACAGAAATGAATTATTCATTTAAATATTCAGATAAAAAAACTAGCTTATCTTGAGGAATCCATAAACATTAAAAATACCTAGTCTTATCAGTGATATACAGTGATATGTATTTGCATGCATACCAAAACTGTTGGCACATAAACATTCCTTTATGCTGATTTTTTTTTTCCCCTCTTAATTTTCAGTTTTCAACTTAAAAGTCAGGAAAGAACAAGAAAATATTTGTCTATAGTCTACCACAACACATCAGCTATTAGTAGTAAGTATGCAAGCAACAGGATTTTTATTATATTGGGCATACAAACTAAAATTAATTATAAAAACAAGATTTGTTCTATTAGAATATAGACAGTATCACAAGGACTGAGGATGGAAGTGTAAACCCACTGAAAGAGAGAAGAGCATTTATTTAAGACCTTGAAAATCAGTTAAATATTCAAATCTTTTAATGTATTCCTTCTTCCACTCTAAGAACAACTTAACTGTAAGGTTTATTTTACTCTTGTGAATTCTGCTTAATTGAACAAATTTGCTTCTATAATATGGCAAGCTCATTTTTAAGCATTCACAGTGAAAAAGGTCCAGTGTTTTATTTTTGAAGACAGAAAATAGAGTTTGGCTCTCTTATAGTTGTCAGAATTAAAAAAGTCACACTTAGATTTCTATTTTCTTACCATTATTAAAGTAACCAAGCTAAAAGCACAAATACTACAACAACAACAAAAAAGCAACCCACCTATTTCTTTTTAATACTATACTTGTAGCTAAAGAGCCTTCAAATCATAGAATGGTTTGGGTTGGAACGGACCTTAAAGATCATCTAGTTCCAACCCCCCCTGTCATGGGCAGAAGCACATTCCACTAGACCAGGTTACTTAATGTTCCATCCAACCTGGATTTGAACATATCCAGTAACAGAACATCCACAACTTCCCTGGGCAACCTATTTCAGTGTTTCAGCACCATCAGAGTGAAGAATTTCTTTCTTATTTCCAATCTAAATCTACTTCCACATTACCCCTCATCCTATCACTACCGGCCTTTTTATAGAAGTCCCTCCCCAGTCTTCTTGTGGGTCCCATGCAGATATTGGTATGTTGCTATATTTTATTAAGCTCTCTCACTTAATAGGGCAAATGTTACTCAGAATTTTATATTTTAAGCTCCATAAATGTATTCAGCTTAAGAACATGTACATGTTCTTTATATTGGTGTTTATCTCTTAAAAAAAAAAGAGAAAAGCTTTTTTTAAATACTCAGGAAGAGGCTTCTCAGGATCTCTAGAAGCTATCAAAAATATATAAAAGCCAAAAAAATTATTATAGATACCTATGTTCTGTCAATTCTCAGCTTCTACTCAGAAATGGAGCTTCTTTCTGCTCTTAGCTGTGTTATGTACCAGCACAAAAAGCAACGTCATATCTACAGTGAAGGGCTATTATTTTTTTCTTAGCACTTACGGTGGGTAACTCACTGCCTAGAAAATGTGCTGATCTTTCATTTGAGAAAATAAAAATATTTGGTTTCATCAAGAGAAAGATGCAGAGACCCTTATGAAAAACTACAATTCGTAGAGAACTCAGTCTGCTTTTTAAATAAAGCTACAACCATATATTTAGAATATTCTATATTCTAAATTTGCAGAATGCGACCACATCTTTTCACTTGGCAAACATTTTCTGAGGCAAATTTATTTCCAATGAGTGTTTACAAAATCAACTTTACATTTTTGCTTTTTACTGCAGCATGTATAAGAACTATAAAACCTCCTGGCGATCTAATACAAGAAAAACAACTGCTGTTAAGGCTCATTAACTAATACTTCAAACACTGATAGTCCTGGTCAGACAGGTAACTGAATAATGCTTTTACATTTATCTCCATAAAGTATGTTTTTACTTCAGAAGTATTAAAGACGACATACAATTTGTTCATAAAACCACCTATATTTGCAATCAGAGTTCTTTTTGAGTACTCATCAAATGAGGCTTTTATTGACAAAATCTGCATATTAATAGAAATCTCACTATGAGGAAATGTAAGGAATGTCAACTTAAGGATCTAAATTTTTCTGACTTGCAATCACAATGAAGTTAGCCCTTTATTGTCCTGGCAGAACTCTGGTCTGCTACAATGTCAGATTTTCTAAAATAGTTTACCTTTTTTTTTTTCCCAAAGAAAGAGAGATGTCATTTATTCTAAGCACAATGTTCTATTACATTTGAACATAATTATCTAGAAGATGTGAACTAGACCTTATCTATCTAAATCCTAAGCTCTTGTTAACAGTAACATTTAAATCTCAATTGTTCTGATATTTCTGATTGCCCTAGGTTTTTTATACAAAAATTTATACCAAATCTGGACACAAAAAAATCCTTAAGATTTCCTGCTTGACAACAAGTTATTCTGGGTAAACTTTCAAAACCAAAGGAGTCATGCTGTCAAATACAGAAATTTTTGTTGCTTTGTTTTTAAACATACTGAGGTACCTTTCCCATCTTCATGTCACAGACACTCTGACCACGCATTTCTTGACTGTAAGATGTTTCATCGCAGAACTCTTTTTGTCCTTTCCTCTTGTCACACCCCTCTTCAAAGTAGCTCAGAGTTCCCTGTTCCTACATTTTCTTCAGACTTCTTAGTGCATGTATTTGTTTTCAGTAAAAATGCATATCAGAAAGGCTTTTTGAGTTATCTGAAAAGAGAAACCATTCACTCACCTACAAAATTATATAAAAAAAATAAATCTGTTCAAGTAGAATAGTAAGAGAAAGCTTCAGTACAAATCCAAAAGCTACATTACTACAGTCTCGGGAGAAGTCTGAAGACTGAGCTTTTGACTTGGAAATTTAACAAGTGAGTTATCTTCGGATTTCTTGTCTTTCTCTACACAGAAAATTCAAGCACCACAGTTTCACAAAAACTGCAAATATATAATGACAGATTTTGCTCTTCAGTAACTTCCGATCTACACTAAGTGGTCAAAGTACAGGTGGAGTGGGAATTTAGAGAAACATTTATTCTTCTTAAGTAGCTCGTTTTCCTTTACAAGGAACAGAGAGCCAGCAGAAAACCAGTCCCCATGTACGCAATCATTCCTCCACTGATGGCTAAAGAACAAATAAATTAAAAGTACAGGGTTCTTTATAACAGAGGGCTCTGTATTATTCCCAATTCCAACAACCTGCAGTTTCGGTACTTTGAGTAATTGGTATCAATGTTGGTCATTAGATGTGTCTGTTGATTTGTCCAATAGCTTTCCGAGTTCACATTTAGGCATGGAACATCCTGAATCCATGTAGATTACATCCATAAGCTGATTTATGAATAGACACTTCCTTTTAATTTTAAGCCCATTTCCTGATATTTTAATTTTCTCATAGCCAAGTTACTGTTTAGTGAATAACAAATCTTTCTTCCTAGTTGTGTACTACCATGTTATATCATTCTCAGTTGTCTCTCTTTCACGTCACAGTGAACTACAATATATTAACTATCACCTCAAAGGGGAACCTTTCCAAAGTTATCATCTTTGTGATCCTGCTGTGTAAGTTCCTTATTTTTAATTCACATCTTTTCAAGATTTTGTGGCTCATGAATTTTCAACTACAGACTGGTCTTTTCGCACATTCTTGATTCCATTTCCCCTCTGAGTGTAGTAAAAGTAGCTAAACACTAGGTTGACTTTTTGAGATGACTACTCATCTCCAGAAGGGTTGGTTTCCTCCCTTTCCCCAAGCAATAATAGTGGTTAATTTAGAGAATGACATTAATACAGTGATGGATTACCAGTCTTATTTTTGACATGAATATTGCTTTTTAAACTTGAATCTCAGGAATCCTGTAAGTAGAAACCATACTCTGTTAACTAGACAGCACAGATCATTGGTACAATTGTCAGACTTTCACAGTCTAAAAATAATTCCTGAGACGCATTTGGAAGTTAGTCTAAGTTATTGTAACGTACATCAACTCCTAGGAAGTATCTATCTGTCCACAAAACAGGTGCAGTGGGTTGACCCTAACTGGATGCCTAGTGACCACCAAATTGCTCTTGGACTTGTGGGTCAAGATAAGGACAGGGAGAGATTATTCACCAATTACTATCACAGGCAAAACACGGAGCTGGCTTGGGGAAACAAGTTTATTACCAATAAAATCATAATAGGGTAGTGAGAAATAAAATCAAATCTTAACACCCTTCCTTCCCATCCTTCCCTACTTCATGGGCTAAATTTTATGCCTAATTTTTTCTACCTCCTCTCCTGAGCAGCACAGGGGAACAGAGAAAGGAAGTTGGGGCCAGTTCATCATGTGTTGTTTCTGCTACTCCTCTGCCTCCCTCTCTTCTTCAGCTCCAGCATGAGTACCCTCCCCACAGGGATAGTTGCCACAAGCTCCTCCAATGTTAGTCCTTCCCACAGGCTACAGTTCTTCATGAACTGCTCCAGTGCAGGTCCCTTCCATGGTGTACAGTCCTTCAGAAAGGGACTGCTTGAGCTTGGGTACCCCACCGGGTCACAAGTGCTACCAAAAACCCTGCTCCAGGATGGGCTCCTCTCTCCACAGGTCCTTCCAAGAGTCTGCTCCGCTGTAGGCTCCCCATGGGGTCACAGCCTCTTTCAGGTGCATCCACCTGCTCTGGCATGGGGGTCTTCCATGGTCTGCAAATGTGTATCTGCTCCACTGTTAACCTCCATGGGCTGCAGGGGGACTGCCTGCCTCACCAAGGTCTTCACCATGGGCTGCAGAGGAATCTCTGCTCTGGCACATGAAGCACCGTCTCCCCCTCCTTCTTCACTGACGTCAGCATCTGCAGAATTGTTCCTCTCACCTATGCTCACTCTTCCCTTCCAGCTGCAATTGTGCAGAGTTATTTTCCCCCCTTCTTAGGTGTTATCCCAGAGCCACTACAAGCATCATTTGATGGGCTCCAGCCTTGGTCAGCAGCAAGTCCCCCCTGAAGCTGGCTGGCATTGTGTCTGCTGGACACTGAGGAAGTTTCTAGCAGCTTCTTACAGAAGCCACCCCTGTAGCCTCCTCACTACCAAAACCTTGACATGACAATCCAATACACTAGGGGGTGGGAATAGGGAAGAGGTACTATCATACTGTCCTGGGTTCAGCTAAGTTAGGGGGCTGGGGGCAGTGAGAGAGGAGCTGCATGGTGCTTAGATTCCAGCTGGAGTTAGACCATAACACATACTTAGCTACTAGCAGTCTCTGTTGGTCCCTTCTATAGAAAGGCCTGGGGTGTAAGCAGTGTGAAGATTGAATCACCTTCTCAAACATGCAGGTTATACTCAAATTATCTCTAAGTAGAATCTTTGTATTTATTAAAGTTCTGCTTATGTGTAACTGCACTATATATGGTCAGCTGGAGATTTAGCAATTGGGTGATCTAAAAGGAGGCTTAAGGGCTGCACATCTCAAAAAAAATCTAAGCATGGGTGCATTGTTTCTGCATTAGTAATAAATTATTTTAGGATTCCCCTAGTCTGATAATTTTGCATCTTTCATAGTAGTTTAACTTCCTGTTAGACTGAAATTAATAAAATACCAAACAATGTTTTCATTTTTTTAAGTTCTGAGTGTCATGTCCTTTTTTTCATGACGCAGCTTTAAAGGCTTTACTGTATACCCTTAAGATAACACTAGCAGTATTTATTCTAGAATAAAACAGTTTTCCCTTTAGGCTTCAAAATTGTGGCATATGGAGAAAAACTCTGTGGTTAAAAAGATCAGAGCAGTTCTGCCTGCAATTGACAACTTCCTTTGAAGATTACAATTGGAGCAAACTTGATGATAAATCCAGAGGCATCTCTTTTCAGTAAGAGGCAAGAAAACCCTTTCCAGGACTGCAGATGGCATCCCATTCAGGGATCCCTGACACTACAGGATACTTCCCACCCACCCTGCCTGAATTCCACCCTGCTGGTTAACAGTCAAATGTGTCATGGTCTTTCATTTAACTACTGGGGGGATATGGACATAAGGAATCTTCCTTTTCTATGTAGCCTTATTATGCATGAAACCAGGCCTGAAATCCAGGCTTAAATAAATGGTTCCGTATTTATGAGTTCCCTTCACAACTAAGGATCCCTCTGGTAAAAGCAAATAAAGAAAATGGGAAGCAATTTTGAATGTCTTTTTATGAAACCTATTCCTAGGAAATTGAATCTCAAAACAAGGAAAATTTAATCTGAAACACATAAAGAAAACATTAATTACAAAGCAGCAAAGAAAATTCCTTCAGAATCAACTCAATGAAGATTAAATTAAAATATTAAAAGTCAATGTTCACAGGAGTTTTATAATGATTCTGTTCAAGAATTCCTTAATTAAAAAATAATAATTTCAGTCCCCAAAATGAGTTGCTTTTAATGGAGCAAGTGTTATGCCAACATACAATGGACTTTGACAGTGTCTGACAGAACACTCAAAGAACCACGTTTGACTTAGACCCATGTAACAGAAAAACATAGCTGAGAGTTGAATAAATGTTATGGCTCCAACTTTTGTAGTGACGTGCATGGAAGGAGATGCCTGACAATTCTGCTGTCAGTTTGGATCCCCAACTGATCATGGCTCCGACAGAATGGCAGAGACCAAATTTCACATTATCAATCCCTATTGCTCCTGTTACCTGAGCACACAAGGCAACAGACAGAAGTAGTTTTTAACTAGGTAGGGCCATAACAGTTTCAATACTTAGTAACACATTTAATTTGCAATAGTAAGATGAATTCACCTCCCAGACATTTGAAGTTCAGACTTGGACACATTTTTAAATGGAACTTCAAAGTTATCTGAATTAAACACTTAGCACAATTTCAGTATTGTGACTGTTGTTCTGGAAACATGGGATGTAACGTGAAATTATTTTATTAGCTATGTAATTTCTCTCTGATTCTGGAATAGACACAGGTTCATTATTGCACATTTCCTTTTGAGAGGGGTTAGCTTTTATAAAGGCACGATATTGAGGATTTCTTATTTTCCAAAAAGAATCATCTTCCTTTATCACTTACACCTAGAAATACAGGATATGCAAAGCCCTTAGCTCAAAATAGGGTGAACACTAATACATCACAACTCCATCTAGAATTCAAATACATCCTTCACATTTGAGTTAAAATAAATGAAAACACCAAAAAAAGCCCACACATTTTTAATTTCAGTTTCCTGAAACTTCAGAGAAACCAAGTATCACATTTGATAATTCTTATAAAAAAAGAACAGTACAGCCGACTATAAGTCATGAAAACTACAGCACTAGAAGTTATTATTAAAGAGGCTGACTTAAAAAGTCACTATGTATAGCAGTATACTGTTATGTTCCCATTATATTTGACATACTGCATGCAGCAACAAGTGCAAGTGCACTTAAATACTGTTCCTGTCTGGTGTGGATTTGGCTGTGTTTCTATTGTACATATGAAAAGGTTTTTAAAAGATGCTGAAAGGAAATAAAGTCAAATAAGATGTACTGTATGCCATGAACAAAACAGCTCCACAGTTTCTCTAACAAAGCCTATTTGTGTCAGGAATCCTTTTATATTCTGTAAAATACTGTTAATAAATTCAAACCACATATCTGAAAATGGTTCTATTCAGTTATTGTCTTGAACACCACACACAGACAGAATAGTACAAATGCAGTTTAACTTAAATAAGTTACCACATGGAAACAGCAATCAATAAATAGCCTACTGCTAATCCATCCCAGCAAGAATTCTTTCTATCCTTTTCTGCAACTCCTCTGGTTCCACTTTGATGGAGGAACTAACAACAGGTCAACACTAATCCATCCAAAATTAATACTACTTTTGTAGTCCTCTACAATCTGACAGTCAAGGGAACACAAGAAAGGCCTGCTGTCTTTGTAATAGCCATAAAATGTGTGTCTTCAGTGAAAACAACCTAGCACTCCTCCCTCCCCCCAATAAACTAAACCTCACAGGGTTCCAAGGATCTTCGTACATCAACACCTCATATGGGAAAGGAACATGGAAGTAATTTCACCTCTCAACACATGAGCTTCACAATGCCTACTGCTAATTCTGAAAAATCTGAGGTGACCCAGTCTTACTATACAAAACAGCTAGGAGAGGGGTTTAGAAGGTCTCCTAATGAATAAACAGGTTTGGCTTGTTTTTCTGTCACAAATGTTACTGTTTTTCTTTAAAACCGTGAGATGGCTTAATATTCAAAATGAAGGAACATATACTCCAACTCTGAAAATCCTCCTGCATGTCATGGAACTCACATGAACTGGAGCCCATTCTCAACATTTTACTATGAATTCACAATTTTTTAAGAAGTGCTCTACTGGATCAAGCCAATGGCTTACCTAATCCAGTTCTGTCAGCAGAATGGGACAGTTAAGTGAAAGCACACTAACTTTATATTTCAAAGTTAATTTCTTTGAGACACCTGCTCAGTTAAGGATGCTTAGAGATGTACTGGAAGGTACATTGAAGTCTAGTCCTTTCAGCATCCTTTTCTACCCACCACCCACAAATTCATTTCATGTTTTTTTAAACATTCTGGTACCATGTCCCACAAATATCCCGTGCCACTGACTTCCAGAAGTTCACTACCCAGTGTAAAGAAATATTTTTCATTCATCTGGTTTATACAGTTTTGCTCATTTCATCAGATGTCCCTCATACTAGCATTATTTGCCAACCAGTTCTGCATTTGCCTGAGCACTGACATATATTTGTAAACTTCAGTCATATCCCTGACTCCTCTTCAGACTGAAATGCTGAGGATCCTCTGATCTCTCTTCACTGGCATCTGCTCCACACCATTAATTAATATTGCCAGCTTTCTCTCCATCTACCAATTCTCCCTTTTCTAATTTCATCATATCTTTCTTGAAATCAAGAGGACAGAATGGCACACTGCTCAAAAGGATGTTGCAGGACTGTTTTAATATGAGCACAAAACAATGTCCTGCATATTCTTGAAAAATAATTAATATACCTTTGATTCTTTTGTTCCCAATTATCAGTGAAAATCTGTGACAAAAGTAGCCAAATTTATATGAATCCTATAGAAGAAAAAGTTAATTTAACTAGATGGCTTATTTGTTTCCAAGTCCCAATAGGCAAAACCAGAAATTTAACATCACCTCTCTACAGCATGTAAACTTGAGAAAATCCTATTGAGTTATTCCAGTTCTACTAAGAAGGCTCAAACCAAGATGGCACATGCACTTTGATAAAATTACAGAACATCTGCACAATGAAATACTAAAATTTAGCCTTTTTACAATTTGTCATTTTTGATGGATGATGCAGATGCGGTTTTGTAATCACTGACATCTGTTTTGAATTTACTACAAGATTTAAAAGGATAAATCTCATGCTTTGTGAAGTACACAGTGTTTGAAGTGGTATGATATATAACTATTTTATAAAAGAAGACTTATGGTAACATTTTGCAGCAAATAGCTTTCTGTGTTTATTATATACCCTAAAAAGATAGTTAAGTAGATTGTATATGGATGCAATCAACATAAGTGATCCACAACATGTAATAAAGTAGATAGTCATTATACTGGTAGTCTGCCAATACAACCTCTACTTATCAGACCAACCTATATAGTAACATCAGTTGGTTGGCTTTTTTTTTTTTTTTTTACTTTGTGGTTTGTTTTTGTTTGTTTGTTGTTTTGTTATTTTTTTTCCCCCAACTGCAACTTTGTGCACTAACATTATTTTGGCTCACAGAACTTCACAGCTACACTGAAGATTACTCGGCTAAGAAAACGAAGCAGCAAGCAAAAACTGATTAACAAAAAAATAAAGTCTAAAACTACTTCAAGGTGTTTCCTTACCTTCAAAAACGATGAGAATTACATGTTTTAGTTATATGAAAAATAGAACATAACATGAAAGTATAAGAAGAAATAGCTCTCCTTAGAAGTGGTATTTGGTGTATCTATACAGAAGTTTCTTTATGAATGTTTACCTGGCACATAGTTTGTGCGAGTGTATATTACAATCCCATTTGACTAATCGGGACTACTCACTGCTGTAAAATTCAGCATATGCTGCAGAGATTATGAATCTATTTTAGTCCAATTTTTGTAAGTACTATAAGAAGTTTCTTTTCTGTGGTGCTTGCAATCAAATGAGTAGTACCAGGCTCCCGTTTCACTGTATTTTTTTAATTCTCCACAATGCTACAACGTTCATCATTAGACTTGTCTTTTTTTAGATTTAGGCGTCATAATTCAAAGGGTATATTTTGTCATCAACAACACAGTCAATGACAGGAAAAAGAAATGCATAAAAATAGCAAGCCTTCCATTTGCTTAAATGTATCACTGAGCCACTTGGACTAATTCTTTACATGCAGACGTTTGTTTTTCTTTAACACCACAACTTTGCATATAAACACATGGGTTAGGTCAGAACAGTTTAGAATACGGAGTATCAACACAACAGTGCACAGAATACTTTCCATGAAGATGTTATAGCTACACATATTTCAAGTAGTCCTCTCCTTTAGGTGATAAAAGACAGCCATCACACTTGGACAGATGCGAAGTGGATAAAGATTAAGTGGCCTTTTCAAAGACAAAGAGAAATAAATATTGTCATTTATAACATATGAAATTAGAGTGGCTTTACTAGATTAAAGCAAATCATCTTAAAATAAAGTTATACCTAGTCCAAATATGTTAACTGTTTCTATTAAATTTTCAAGCAATAGAACTGAAGTAACTATAAAAGAGACTCAGCAAAAACTTTATATACAATAAAAAATTATCAGAAGAGCAAAATCCAAGATAAATACTTTTTCTTTCACTTCTGTAAATTTGGTAGTTCTCAGAAAGAAACGCTGAATTAGTTTATACAGACATAATGTCTAGTGACTTCTAATACAGAATGTGTACCCACTTATGTCTGTGGTAACAGGGCCCATATTCACCACAACCAGAAACACTTGACTGTCACGGCCACAATATTAGAACACAAATTTTCTGCACAAAAATGCAGTAAGGTTCCTCATAATTTTTTTTTTTTTAAGTAGCATGTGTTCACCATGACCAACGACATAATTTTTAAGCTTTCAGACCACATTGAGAAAATCATTGAGATTTGTCTGCAGAATTCATTGATACCCAAAATTTTCATCCTCCCCCTATGTTAAAAATAAAAACCAGAAAATGCTACTCCAGTGCAATCAATACACTTAAGCATAACTGAGAACATACCCTCGCACACAGCTATTAGGTTCACAATATACCAAATTTGTGACTCTCCAACAGTCTCTTTTCATATGCATTCTTCCACTAATACACCTTCATACTCTAATGTCCTCATCCTCCTCCTCAGTGTTCCACCACCCCTAATCACACCTTGAACTGCAGCAACATCTGCCTGCCCCAGCTAATTAAAAAATACTTATGTGATCAGCCAGTAGGACAACAGAAGTAGTTATCTGGAATCTCTCTTTGTGGGGGTACTAATGAAAGTTTTTCCTTGAAATATGTGCCAGCTCACAAGGTGGTCAAACATCTGAGCAAGGCAGAGCAGGGAATGGACTCATAAATGGCTGAGTTATATCAATTTCAGCTCCAGAGTTATTGGCAGATGAAGCTAAAAACAAAAACACAAAGCCACACACACACACCAAAAAAAAAAAAAAAATCACACCAGAAGCAAAACAAATCTAAAAAGACTCATTAAAAGTCACAAAAAAATTCATCTGGAAAGCTACAGTCTTTGACATTTTCACCTTAAGGAAGCCTGAACATCACCAAAACAAGGAGAAAGAAAAAAGTCTGTATTATGGACAGCCAAAGAGGTATTCACCCATTGAGAATTTCTGCCTATTTATTGAATTGATCTGAGCTGCAACCTGACCACAAATACTTAGCAAGACAACTCTCAGAATCACATATAACATTACATTACCGTAACGTTACATTGGATCCATGCAAGTAAAAAGTAAAACCAACCAAACAACAAAGAAACAAAACACCACACAACCCTGACAACAAACACCACACATTAAAAAAAAAAAAAAAAATCAAAAAAACAAACACCAAAATAGCAGCCAAAGTCAGAAAATGCTACCTCCTCCAAGTTTTGGGAAAACCTAATTTATAGCTACTTCTCATTAAAGCAGATATCTTAATAAAAGAAGAGGAGGGGAATAAAAAAAAGCACACCTGTCATCTTATGAATAACCCCATTTCAGAAAGCCAGGACTCAAATCCCAGCACTAACTCACATATAATTCAACACTAGATCAGTTTCTCAAATGTAGTTTATAGCATTATGACTAAGGGGTAGCTGAATTGATTTTCAATTCAAGTGAGAAATCAAGTTAACCTCAACCTCCCAGCAGACAAGTACATTCTAGTAGAGTACAAGAAAATATCTAAAGGTTTCTCTGGTTAACACAAAATCCAGTTGCTAATGTAGCTAAAAGAACACTGTAAAAGTCCAATTTTCCTTCCAAAGAGTCTCCAAAGATCACATTTTCCAGGATGACAGATAGTGTCCTTTCCCCCCTGATAAGCACTGAGTACAATGTATTTGGCACTTTCAGACTGTAGTACTGTAATTTAGAGGAACTGGAAACATTGCAGTTATTTCTGACTTCTTGCAGTACAGCCACCTCCTTGACAGGCTACCTCAACAGAGTCACAACACACTGATCTGATTCTCAGAGTAACATCCTTATTAGCATTATCAATAAGGCCACAAACATGGCATGACCTAACTGCTATTTAATGTCCCCCTTCTTGAGCTTTCTTTCTTTTGGACTCGGCAAACAATTAAAAGCATGAAAGCCAGAAGATACCAAGTATTGAGCAACATGTAGGAAGCTCTACTGTGACCATGGTAATAAAGTGTGGCTGTGGATCAAACCATGTAAATGAAACCTAATAAATGAAAATCAGTTACTTTCAAAATACATTCAAGAAACCATCCTTCTGATACAACTTACCCAAGAGACTAAAAGATTCATAGTACATACTTTTTCCCTCTTATACCCTCTCACCTCTTAGGAAGAGCAGCGCTGACAATGAACAGGAACTCCAATTACAGGTCCAATTTACTTAACAAGTGTGAAGATCACACTGAAAATTAGTATGTATTTCTGTACAAAGTTAAATACACAGAATAAGTGCTCTTCTATTTCATAAAGGCTAGAGAGAGAACAAAAACCCTTTGAAGGCCAGGCTACTCAAAATATTACAGTTGAGACAATCTAAAGTATTAGTGGGCTCTCCAATATATTTTTACTATTCCTATTATTTAACTAAGGGTTTTAACTTCTCTTGAGAAAATAAAAAAAGTCAGATTGTGTCTGATCCCCTTAACATTTCCCATGCTCGAAGGTTAAAGCTCTGCTTGGAAACAAGGTTTCCATATTGGGGGGTAGAGGTGTATATGCAGGAATCAGCTAGGAAGATGACTTGGATTATTAGTAAAATCTCTGCAGAATTTGCTGAATGTTTCATAAACACATGTTTTCAGAAAATCCATTTCTGAACACTGAAAAATAAAGTAGTTGAAAAGACTGAGATTAATATGCCCTGTCCTTCAGTGAAGCTGCAACCTTAAAAGAATAATTGGAGACTGTTAAAAAAGCCTCCTAATTTGCCTGATAGAATCTAAATAAACTTAGAAATAAACATTGTCTCCTCCTCATAAATCAAAGAACTGATCAAATATGTTTCTTATTATTTGATAGCAATTAAGTTTTAAGAGACTGTCCATGAATCAACAAGAGCTGTACAAGTGAATGCTACAGTGAGTCTAAGTGTTTTAAAGTGGCATTTTGGGAAGGATTTAATAAATACACACTGAAGAACAAGCATTCTGGTTCAGAATAAGACTACTGGTTATTTATTGAAAAAACACAGTAAAGCATCAATTCATCTAATATATATATTTTCAAATGTATATTTTTGTCCTGAAACAAGTATGATCTCTACTAAAATCAAAGACCACTTCTTGAAAGAGAACATCTGCATTGTAATGTTGTCTACCACACTTTTTCCCAACATACAAAAATACCTTCCAGGGCAAAGATAGGATTTTCAACCTGAAAGAGAGAGAACTTCTGGATCACTAGAAATAATGCATGGCTGTGCTCTTGTAAGTCTTTCAACCTTTTTTTTTTTGCACCAAGATATTAGTTTGTTAATTATTTAAATTGGGTGAAAATGAGGGAAGAGCTGAGAGATGGAATTTCAGAAAAGAAGCAAAACACATAGAATTACGTACTTTTTGCCCACCCCCCCAACCAAATAGTACAAATACCTAAAATCCAGCCACAGTCTGAAAAACATACTAACCTAAAATTAAAACACATACCCCTACCCACCAAAAAAAAAAACAAACCACCCACCATATTTTATGGCATATTTGAATGTTGAAGATAAATTTAGACTTTCCTGTGTTTTGATGCTTACTTCAGAGAGTAACTACTCTGTAAGTGTATGGTAATTACCCAGAGCAACTAATATATGCTCTCAAATTAGGGGAAAAAAGTCTTTATCATAACCCATTTTTTCCTCTGAGTAAGATTAAGAATCATGTTGCTACATTAGCAGTTAATAACATTCTCTCAAGGTACTATTTCTTTGTTTACATAAGAATACCTAGAACAAAGATATAATGAAACCAGTACTTGTAAGCACTTCCATTTTCATGCATTCTTATTTGATTCCTGTTACATTGGCTATCTGAAATCATCACACACATCACTGATTATGTATGAGCAGACAGCTTATCTTTAAATTACATGTTATAATGACAGTCCTTATATCCTTATATCCACATATATCCTAAAATTCCAGCACAGAAACACTAATGAAACCTCACAGGAATGGACAGATGAATACAGTATTCATTCAAAGTAATAACCTGATGTTTTATTTCACTTCGGTATATTCTAATAGCAATCTTGACAAACAATATCAACAGAAAGAACTGTACAATAAAACAGAATCTATGCTAAAGTTTTTAAGTAAAACTTAGGATTCACTTTTTATGAAAAAATCATGAAGCATATTTATTCACTGCCACCTAAGGATACCTTCTACTGCAAACAATTTAATTTGAAACAAGAGGCAAAGCTTTTTGGTTTGACCTGGATTTTGTAAGCATCTAGAAAAAGTATACAAAAAATTGTTTTTCCTGGTTGCATATACATCTATTTCTTTCAGTGTATAACCGGTACTGTATTTGTATTTTTTTTTATTTACTGATTCTTTTGCAAAATCTTTTGGGATTATATAAATTTGGAAAATCTATTTTACATCTTTTGTTGACAGTACAACTCCATGGAAAAGAAAGTACACAAACAAACTGATTGTTTCTGTACAATTTCTCCAGTTGGCTTTGCCGATAATCTCACATTAATCCCTTAAAAGCTGCTTGGGCAAGGCAGGGAACAAACAAATGACACATGGCACCACAACAAGAAAACACAAGAAAAAGCACTCCTCACCTCAAGTTGTTTTAAACAAATATAACTGCAAAATAGAACTTTGTGGACTTCTACATAAGCCACCTGATTGTCATCCACTGAATCGCATGCTGCGATATGAATAGTCCAGTTAAACATTTTAAATCAGGTCCTTATAAACACAGAGCTGATTACTATTGTGAGCCAGACAAGAACTGCTGTACGTTTTGAAATAGGTAGTATGACGCTCAGCAGCAACATATAAATGTAGCAGAAATAAGATACCATCTCAGCCTACCACCTCTACTACTTTCTAGCTAGCCTTGTCCAGTAATAAACTGCCTCATTTTAATCTGTGATATCACCTGCAGATCTTTAAAAGGATTAAAAAATTACATACATTTTTTCACAAAAACAATATTTCTCAAAGTCAGTTTTTTCAGAACAGTTTGAAAAAAATTTCTGTCTTGCTACGTTGCAAAACACTTGACTAGGACTTTTCCATTTTGCTAAAACTTCTGTATTTTTCTACTTGACTTTTGATGTATTTCAAAAGACGAAGTTTTGGTTTTTCAAACTCAAATAGAAATGATTCAACATCAGTTAGGCGAAAAAGCCTTCAATACACCTCAAATTAAATTATTAGACTGATATTTCTATGGTAAACAGAGCTTTCGTCAGGAATTGCAATGAAAATTAAATAGCAGAATTTCTTATGGAATACTAATTGTTTTCTAACTCACAGTGTCTGAAACAGTTCAAAAGAAATAAGGGGTTCCTTTCATACCCTCCTAAATATGCCTCCCAGTCATTCATTCCTGTCATCTTTGACTATACTCTCTAGATTCTCTGAACCTCTCAGGAGCATCCACATTATACAATCTGGGTTTTGATCTTTGGCAACCTTCTTCCTAGACCCCTGCAGCTAAACACCCCTTTATTTTCTATTGGCTTCCCACGCTTAATTAGGTACTTGTTACAATAAATTTGCCATCTTGCAATGTTACATGAATTTATTTTGGCTACAGCTGAAAGCTTTCATGCAAAAAAATCCAGCAGTGTATCAACTGTTAGTTTACCAAAAAAAACACAAAACAACACCAAAAAAAACAAACAAAAACACACAACCAAACCAACAAACCCACACCACACCAAAAAAGCTTCAAAAGAAACAAACATCAAACAAACCATGATAAGCATAACAACAAACCAAGCTATAGCATGGAAGCTGTCACTGATGCTCTACCAAACGTAATTTTAGTTACAGGTATAATTAGCAGAGAGAAAGAAGCAGTTGTCCTGTTTGTCTTCTGGAGAGCACAAAAAAAAAAGATTTGTTTATGTTAAAGGGTGCTAAACAAACATATACACAACAAGAACAACAGCAACAGAAAAAACAAATCTAGACAATACACACTGAGGATTTTTCTCAGTTCCTAGAAGAAACTGTGGTTCAATTGTTACAGCTAAATATGGTGTCAGCTCTGTTCTGGGTATGCAAAGGAGTGAATGCCAGCTCCAGGAGTAAAGAAGTTCCTTCCTTTGAATGAAAACAGTAGCAATATTCCAATACTGACATTCAGAGTCACTGCTGGAGGGTAGAGAGCCACACTGTTCGTGTGCAGTACAGCCATACTTCGCAGAAACCTGCGTGGTCAAGTTGAAACTTGTCTTTTTTTCCCCAATTCTGCCTGAAACAACCCTGTGCAAACTGTTACATCTTTATCTATTTTATGTACACTTACATTTACCATAAAACCTCTTTATAATTACAAGTCCAGAAGGGACCACCAGATCAGTCACTCAATCCCTGCAAACCACACGGCATCATTTCACAGAGAGTATTTATCAAGGCTAAAGCAACAGAATTAACGAAAAATTTCATTACTTGGCAAATTACACATTCATCACAGGCAGGTCTTAGAGCACACCAAGGCATCATCACACAGCTGCACCCTCAGTTTGAGAAGCCAGTGACCACACAGCAGTGCATCCATCTATCCTCTTCCTCATTTGGGTTCCTCCTCTTTTCCCTCCCTTACTCATGGGTCAAATTTGCTTTAATCAGCTACCACCATTGTTTTTTCTGATGCTGTGTAACCCACTACCAGCCGTTTCTGTCTGTGCAGGGGACAGAAAACATGATACTTTATACGTAACTGGCTAATACCCCTCGGCTTCCCTATGGGACTCCAGGAAAAAAAAAACAACACACAAACAAACAAAAGAAACCACACGCACAAAAAAACCCACACAAAAACGAAACACACAAAAAAACCCCACCACAAAAAACCCACCATAAAACAAACACCTTCCCAAGCCTGAACGGTTGAGATGGGTGCAGGCTGCTCATGAAGAAACAGCACGCTGTGTGTTTGTAAGCTATTACTGAGTCTCACTCTCTCCTACCTCAAGATTCCACCCATGTAAAAGTAAAAACTTATTGCATTGAAGTCTTATTGCCAGCCACCATCAGAGCCTGCTGGGGGCCAGAAAGGCACAAGGGGACACAGATCAGTACAACCAGCACAGACATCTTGCAGGATACTCCTGCTTGGAAACAAAATTAAAAACCCAGTTCCTACAATCACGGTCTTGCACCTATGCACAGACATTTACAGATGCTACTTGGCTGTCCCACCTTCCTTCTGAGGACAAGTTGAGTAATTTAGCATCTGACACTCTGATGAGGAGCTTCACTGGCACTGCAAGAGATTGTCATACTAACTGCACACAGGTCTCCAGACAGTACCTCCTGATTCCTATTGCAGAGATGGCCTACTGGCCACAGCAGCCCACATCTTTAAGGCAGGCAGTGGGCTGATGAACATGTAGGGTCCTCCCTCACTCAGGTCCTGCTTCTGGGCACCCTGGCCTTCTTCAGGGCTGAACTCAAAAGCCTTGGCTCTACACATCGATGCATCTTGCAAATTTGAGCTCTGAAAAGCAAACCCACCACTGACCACCAGGAGAGAGAAAGGATTCACCTTCTTCCCGCCTGTAGGTGTGAGCTGTTCTTCATCTAAACTAAGAGTTTAACAACACTACCTGCTGTGGGATCTATCCCAGTATACATTGTCTCCTTTAAGGTGCAAACAGCACCTAAATGCACACATCTTCCATTTTCTGTATGGAGGATTTTTTTTCCCCAACTTTCTTAGCTTATCTGTAATAAACTGCCATTTATACACATTAAATGAAGAAATGACATATAGTTGCTAAAGAAAGAGCTTGTTGATAGAAGATACTTAGCTTGGCACTTTGGGCAAGTCACTTAATCTCCCCATTGTCTCAAAAATATAAGTAACAGTGGGGAATGTTTTGGCTAGTGTTTATAAGCAATTTGAGACACTTAGTAAGCTTGAATAAATAGGAAACATGGCACTATTAATAAAGAAAGAAATGCTGAAAGATGAAAATCATCTTCAAAACTAAAACAGAGTGAATATGAAAGTATAGTATTGCTTTACGAATTTTGATTTTTTTCTGTACTTAACCACATACCAAAAAAGGCAGTAAGAGAAACAGCTGCAACACAGCATTCCTTATGCCTGTACAAGACGGACAGAAGGGAGATCTACATGTGATTAGTGAGTATTGATTTCCATGCAGAAAGACAAAGTAATAAAGATGATGAGCAACTAGTCTCAGTGTTACCCAAAATCCAAAAACTCCTATCACTGCAAACTGTTCCAAACAGGAATGTCTAGGAATGAACTAAACATTTCATGCTGGCTTAATCAAAGACTGCATAGGTAGGTAGGTAAATTACATTGCCATCTGTACAACAAACAAGTGTATACAATTATTACATTCTTCTTTAAATGCATTTGATAAACCTTCAACAATGGCAGAAGCACTTATAAGACATCATGGGATAGGATGAGAAAAGAATAAAATCACGAGGCATACTTCCCTTCCATCAGTCTATTCATGTGTATAACTCTGAACTAAGAAGCAATCTCCTCCTAATTCATTATTAACATACAAGGCTTTATTAATCTGATGTCATGAATTTGGTATACATGTTCCATGAAATGTATGTTGAATGAGAGAACTACGCTGGTCATGTTTATCAGTTCATTAGAATGAGCCTATCTTTCCAACTTCTTCAGTGAAAAGAGAATTTTTCTATTAGTAGGCCATTATCAAATAATGCACAGCACAGGAAAGATATAGGGATATTTTCTAATAGTAAATGCAATGAACCAGGACTTGTCCCCAGCTCTGATGAAATACTGCTACAGTCTTAGGTTTCCCTTGCCTATTTTTACTTCAGTATCTAAGCCTTTAACAAGAAAGGAACAATTTGCTGGTACAACTGTCTTGCAGGTCAACTAATTAATGTTCACAAATCCTCCCCCTGAACATAAAATAACAGAAATTAATTTAACAAAATTAAAATGCATTACCATGTTTGCATATATTCAAACTTCTTTAGAAGTTTACTCACACATTTGCTACAGTGCTTCTGTAGAAGGGAAGAAACTGTCATAAATGGCTAATACTTAAAAGCAATACACTAGCTCCTGTCAATTAAAAAAAAACACAAGAAAACAGTTTTCAATATGTACAAATTCTAGTCAATAGCTATAATACTCAAGTTAAAGAATTGAGTAAATTACTCCATTATTCAAACAGACAAGAACTCAGATAGAGAATGTACTAAGTTCCTAAAGCTAACAAATGTCTAGGCTATGTGTTTGTTTTAAAAAATAGGAGGGGGTGGGATGAAGGACAGTCTAACTCTGTTACAAAATGACTTACAAACTGCCTGGCCCACTTTTCATCAGGATAATAGAAGACATGAAGTGCTGTTATCTCTCCTTGTTCACTGTCATTTCTAGTGGCTGCATCACAGTGCCCACAAGAGACTATCTGTAGCTAAGAGACTGCATACACAGAATTGGAAAAAAAGCAACTATAATGTTTTATCATATTTTAAGTTAAAAGAAAAAAAAAAAACACACAAACAAACCAAAAAACAGCAAGACAAAAAAAACCACCACCAACAAAAAACACTACCCCACACAAAACTACACCAAAACAAAACACAGAAAACCCAAGCCTAACTTAATCTAGTCTAAATGTAGATTCCTTAGATTTGCTTTCTTTAGAACAAATTTTAGATTTCTTATTCCAAAATTGTTAGACTGTTTTGCTATTCACTGAAGTTCTACAACACAGCGTTTATATACCCTGTCAATACTTGAAGTGGTTTGAATCAACAGTAGAAAGACAGAGAGAACAATTTTCAGGAAACTGGACACAAGTGTTTTGATTGGCTTCAGTGTTCTAGTACCCCAATTTATTGAGTAAAATCCTCCAAATCTCATTAGCATAAGAAATTTTCAGGTGTGCCCAAACTGGTATTCATGCTGAGTACTGGGTATACCTTGGTAGCTACTACTACATGTTTCACATAGTAATAATAATAAAAAAAACCTTAAAATTCCTTCACTGGTCACTGAGGTACAAGTATTCTTATATATTTTCATATTTATTAGCATTTTATAATGCTAAGTTCTTCCTGAAGTAAGCAATATACATCCACTTACTCATGTAGAGATTATGATCAACTATTAACAGTAGAAGCAGATGATCATGTCTTCAAAGTAATTTTTATTACAAATTCTCATGGGATTATAAAATCCAATATTCACAGAAGTTTCTAAAATGAGGACAAAGTAGCCCCATTTACCAGCCTTAATCTCCATTTAAACCTGTTCTTCACTACAGTTTTGTGCACATTCCTCCTCAGCTACCTAGAAGGGTCCTTTTCAGACATAATTAGATCACCTTAAATCATAACCTGCTGGTTTAGTACTGTATATATTGCAAATCATTAAAAAAACCTCTCTCCACCATTCCTCCCTCCTTCTTCCCTCCCTCCCCTCCTTTTCTTTCCAAGGATCAACCCTTAGGCACTCACTGCATCTCACAGCAAACCAACACAAGCATATCTTTATGATTTTCTTTGACCACAGCATGCTTCCGTGAGCAATACAGCAACACAACACAACAACATTTTGTTCTCACAGAGTACACAACAAAGTGTGATGCTTCTCAGATGAATTAACATGTTTAAGCAGTGTGTTGTAATAAACTTTTTAGAATATATTCAAGAATGGAAAGTATTCTTATTTATATTTTGTTTTCCCTATATCTCTCCAAACAAACGATAGTGATTAAAGTGAGAGTTTAGCACACATGAAAACACTAGAACATGCAGTTAACCATGTACAAGTGTGTGCTGTTCAAGTTCATTCCACTTCTATGGGTTAGAAGGACTATCTGCTGGATAAATAACCCTTGCACTTATTTCCTCCTCACAAGCTTACAGCTCATTAGGGAAACAAGAATAAACTTCTAAGTGTACCAAATAAACAAGAAAAAAAAAAAATCACCGCCACCACCTCCCACCCCCCCAAAAAAAAACAGACCCCCCAGACCAAAACAAAATAACAAAACAAAAACCACAAAACTAAATGCAAACTAAACCACAACCCCTCCCACACTGAGTTTTCCTTGGCTTTTTTTGTAGCTTCTGTCCTAACAAAGCCCTTTTGATAACCATTACCTTGGATCTCAGTACAGTATACAGAACATATTTTAGATTTTATTTTTTTTTTTTTTTTTGAGTACTCCGAAGTCTCCTAGGCTGTGATCTTACTGGCTTTATACATAACAAAGAATGAGTGAGAAACTAAATCAGAATCCTGAAATGCTGCTGTTTGTACTGAAACCCAAAGCAGAATCTAAGTAGGAAAACTGAGTTGACATATTAAGCTTGGTTGTAAAAATTACTAAACTGTAATATTTATCTTTTGTCTAAACTATTTAGAGACAGCATATAGAAAAACTGAAAGTTACGACATACAGAGGAACAGGACTACAGCAGAATATTCTTTCTTTATGAAAAGGATAGTCATAGTTGCAAGAATTTTATAATGGTTTACATTTGCCTAGATCAAAAAGAAATTTAAAGTCTTAAAAGCATAAATTGAATATATTCCAATGTAATGCCATTTCAAAAAAAAATTAATTTTATCAGTTTTGGTTGTAATTACTAAAATCCACAAAAATTAGCACTTTTAAAACAAGCTTGATATATTTCTAGGAACCATAGGAACATCGAAGTTGTTCTTTGTCTAGTTAGAATTGTTTGTCTGTAACTAAATAATATCAGCCTGAGGTCTGTATGGTGTCACCTATAAAGTCTCTTGCTTTTCTACAGAAGATACTGTTCTGCAGAACACAGCAAACATCTGTGGAAGGTCGATAACCAAGAAAGCTACACACACTAGACACATTTAAAACTTCAGATGAGACATGGTAATACACAGAAGTGATTTAACGGAGCTTCAGGAAAGCAGCTTTACCCTATGAAGATAGTAGTGAGGCTGTGAATCATTTTGCCAGCCACTTCTAGCACAACGGCTTTTAAGATATTTCTCCAAGACAAAAAAAAAAAAAAAAAGGATAGAAATTTAATTTTTATGCTTGGCTTGCTCCCAGGGCTCTAAGGCAATCTCATCAGAAACTGTACTGACCTTAGTGTTTCAATTCCCACCCCAGCCCCCCCAAGCACTTCATTTTCCTTTCATTTTTCAACATTTCTTTCCAAAGAACAATCTGTTTCAAAGCATGACAGCAGCTGACAACCCTACCAAAACATGGCCTACATGGTTTGTACTTCCTTTTCTTCCTGTTACTCAAAGTGCAACAAGCCCTATAACTGTTCTTAAAGACAGGCTACACAGGGTTGCTTCCAACAGCAATACAGATACAAGAAGTCTGAATTAGAGATAAAAGTGTAAGTGTTGTTCTGGAGCTAAAGACAATAATTTAGGAGGAATACTATACATCCAAAAAAATGCCCTTATTTTGAGCACACTTTCCCATAATATTTGAGCTCTTTCATGTAAAACTAACCAGAAGTTCAGGACAGAGCACAGAGGGTCCAACAAGCATATAGAGCAAAGGAAATAAGATGCCTGGGCTCATAGCCTCTGTTACGAATACATATAAACACACCATGTCTTTATAGGATACAACGCATGTGCTATATAAAAAGAAGTTGGACTCACAAAAGCACAAAAACATCTTAAAGAAAAATCCAGCTTCAGAAGAGACTTAAGGGTTTATTCGCAGGTGCATTCTGCAGCTGGTTATGCCATCCAGGTTTAAGGCAATTCTGGTTGGGAAATCACATGACAGAAAGACTATGCCCCAGCTAACCACTTGTCTTTCCAAAACAGTAAATACAGGACAATATTATGCTGACCTGACCTGCACAGCTTCTGCATTGGACTTATGCTCGATGGGAATGGTTTGTAGTCTACAAGCAATGGTCTGGAGTCATCCATGTTAATCTGAAAGCAAACCTGAATGAAATTTATCTAAACAGTTTGAAAATTAAACCTAGGATGGGTGTTTCACAAAGACAGCACTACACAGCAGTTACACGTTCTAACCTTCTCTTTTAAAGCATGATCAACAGAACAGGTCAGAAGAAAAAATACAGAAGCTGACTCTGCAAAAATGTCACAATTTTATGGATGAACATGCTTTGTTGTCTAATAATACATGCTTCTACTACTTCTGGGAGAGTTGTTACCTATTCAAAATCCTTGAGATTCAATATCAACCTAGCAGAAACCTAAACAGTGTTGGCAACAGCATGTGCCGGGATCCAACAAAGGTCACATAGCATTGTTATTGGGGGGCAAGACAGAAGGGCCACGTCAAAAGGGAACTTGCAAAAAACATATAGCACTGCATTTGTGTATGCCAGAGACCTCTCAAAGAAATCAAACAGAAGAAATCAAATTAAAGAAATTCATCTACAGCATGTGAGTCACCATGTTCCAAACACCCTGCCAAAAAAAAAATAAATTAATATCTCACTGAAAACACCAATTTCTAACTAGTCATATTAACATAGTCATTAGATGCTGTCAACGTATAATTAAATATATTTGCAGTTTTTGCAGCCTTTGGTGCAAAGAACGGGCATTCGTCCGCATAACCAAATGTGCACATGGGGAGGCATCAGCTTTTTATTAGAAATATCTTTCAGTTAAAGTGTTTAATGTAGCCAACTACAGCAGTGATTCTTTTTCACCACTTGCATACTTTGCCACAAGTATTTGAATCTTTTGCCATCTTCTACAGATATAAACAGCTGTGTGGGTAGGTGACTTCTAAAAGGAACCCATTTAGATGACAAAAAAACCCCACCAAACAACACACACAACAAACAGTGAATGCAGCACTTCCCAAGTTTACAGAATGATACTGCAGTTCTTAGAATTGAACAAGTTTATTGCATAAAAAAACAAACCAAAACAGAAAACCCACACAAAAGCCACCCACCAGACCATAGTGATCACATTCTTTTTCTGCATATTATTTATGACCATGGTATTTCAAATATGAAGACTATTAAAATATTAGTGTTCCTCTTCATTCCAGTATACTACAGCTACTGTCCTTAAACAAAAAGACAAAAGACAAGACCTCTTCTCAACATGCACTACAAGACATGGTCTCACATGATTATGAGGCAACAAAAATGTTATTAACAAAACAATGGACTTTCCATTTAGATACATCAAGCCAAGCACACTTATCAATTGTGCAGTTTGAATTCTTCACATCAGCAACTTTCCAATCAGAACTTATAAAATACATAGGTGGGTTTTACAGCCCTTGATCCCCCATGAAATGGATTACAAAGCACGAGGAGCATGGCTATCAGCTTTCAGTCAAATCAACTCCCCTCAGGAAATGAATCTGAAGAGAGAAAATGACTAAGGTGTATCTGGGCACTACTGCTCATACAAAACAAGCAGATTAAAGCTCTTAAGAGGACAAGAATCTGCAAGAGTGCCAGAGAAGTACTTAAATGGAACAGGAAGGAATCTATTCCACCTCTGTATACTAGCTACACAATTTAAAAGCTGCTACAGAGTCTATATTTTCTACTGGGGTGAAGAGTTAGACATTACAAACAGATCCTGATCCAGAAGGAGAAAGGCAAGACAGAGCCTGCCTGCCCAATTCCCCCTCCCCAGGAACCTATACTATAAGAAAGAATGAAAAAAAAAAACAAAACAAACATTTCATGTGCCCTCTTATTTCACCTATTCACCCATAGGCTCTTCTGAGACTTGGCTACATGTATCTTTCTATTCTTTATAAATATTTTGTGGCTGACTAATAGCAGCTGCTTTTCTTGGGGCAATCAGAAGATAATCTTACTACAATGTTACAATTACTGTTTTAGCATAATCTAGATCTCAATAGCTTGCCTAAGTGCTTTAAATTCTCACTGAAATACACCTTTGAGGTGCATCAGTGCTTCTGATTCACAGCAGATCTGACCAAACAAAATTACTATGAAACTCTTTATACAAGAAACTCTAAACGTTTTACACAGAAAGATAAACTACACACCAAGCTCTACAGAAATGTTTATACAGTCAACAGTACCTACAAACCAAAGAACAATGATGGGGAAATTGCAATTCACGTTTCGCCAAACTTCAGAGACATGCTACAAAATCAAGCGTTATCAGAATCACTGCTCAAAGCTTTTTTTTCCCCCTTTGACTTTTGTACAATGCTCCAACTCATATTTATTGTGTCACATGAGAAGAGTACTACACATTTCAACGTGACAAGGAACACCAAAGCCTGATAGACTATATACTGTTTGCAGTAACTTCACAATAGTAAGGGAATTTTAAAAATAGATATTCTTTGACTATGCCATGCTATTTTAATCCTCACCACTGTACCTTAACTGTAATATTCCTTTATCCCCCAAAACTGGAGGAAAATGAAACTTCTGAAATAGAAACAGGCCTGCAAGAGGTCTAAGATTCACTCCATATAACCAAAATGGAATTGCTGAACAATGGCCACCCTTAAAAAGTAAAATAGCTTATCATCAAACAGAAGACATTACTAAAGTAAAGAGTATTTGTCTTCTATTTTATAGTGAGAATTGATTTGCACACTAGGTAAATACGTATCTAAATCATTTTTCAGTTCAATACTTCTGCCCTAAAATAAGCTTTGCACTCTTGGTCTTGTCCATTTGCTATTTTCAACTAAAAAAACAGAAAACAATATCTGTAATGTTATCTTCAATCAGGAACAGTCCATTATTTGCTGCTTCATTTAAGTATGTCTTCTGATACCCAGAAAATCTGAAATTTAGAATTTTTTAGATTCCAACAAAAAGATAGGTGAAGGTGACCACAAGCTGTGCTAACACTGAGTAGATCTGAATGAAAAGCAATTCCTTAGGGACATCACATGTGTCATTTTTGGTCAACTATAATGACATATTATAATCTGATAAATATACTGTGGATGCAGTAACAAAGGAAAACAACCAAACCTCTGTGTGGCTGGAACAGTGTTTGACCAACTGACTTCCAATTAAGGCAGACACATTCATACTTACAAGTTTGGAATACCTTAGTGTCTTTCTCCATAGAAAAAATGGTTAATGTTCACCTGTTTAATGTCTATAGATAGGAGGAAGTAAATTAAAGATAACAACAAGAGTTAGGAAAACAATTACAGGCATATGTAGGATCCTTTTTTCAGTTCCTCCAAAGATTTGAGATAACGGACTCAGGACAACCATAGCAATTAACTAAAAAAAAACCAAAACAACATGAGTATGTATAGCATTCATACCATGCCCACATTTCCATTCCTGTTCTCAAAAAATAGAAATAATTTCCAGTAGATTCCCTTCCTTGGCATCACAGAGGGTTACACCTGAAACCATCCTACTTCTATTAGAAGGCACTGCATTTGGGCCCCATTTCTACTGACCTTGACTCTCCTAGCCAGACATGGAAATTCATGTGCTACAAGCAAGGAGCCTTCCAAAACTTCTTCATTTGAGGTCAGAAGGATCAGCTCTAAGTCTAGATTAAGGCAAATGAGTTTCTGTAATACAGAAAAGTGAAATACAGACCTTAGAGCTCTAAATGGTAAATATAGAAAGCTTGAAGAGCTGAGAAATAAAGTTAAATTTCCTCCTGGCCATTTTAGATCAGGAGAAATCAGAGAAAAACACATGGAAGTAACTGGAAATCCTAACATCATCTTGGTCTGCACATCATTGCTCTTGGTAGTGGTTGCGTTTCCTCAGCCAAGAGGCACTTTGCTCTATGTACTCCAACATCAAAAAAGCATCCTGGACCTGCAGAAGCATGTTTCCCCTCTCCTCCTGACATCCTAGACAAGGACCAGAAAAAGGTGACACCAGCCCTGTTCTGTTAGATGATGTGATTAGGACATGGCCTGCAGGAACACTCCAGGGTGAGGATCAGCTGTCACCATACCCCAGAATGCCCCAGCCTCAATTTTAGATGCTGATACCAAGAACATCTATAATGTTTAGTTTTATTATTTTGGACCAACTTCATTCTACCTTGGGAAATGGACTTTAACAGTTACAAACACTGGTGTGTGTTTATCCTTCGGAGAAACTTGACTTTAAAATAATCAAGTAAATAATGTGGAAACGGTAACAAAAAAAGTATTTCTACATATGTCAAACAATTAAAAGTGGCTTTATAAATGATAAAGACTTTTTTTGAATTTACCCTCACTTAAAACAAAGATTCTACAGGAAATTTTAGATATACACACAGACCCCCCTGACCACCCCAAAAAAAAGAACTTCAGTCAGTCCTCTTTCTTTTTACAGTTCGCTTGTGTTGTATAAATATGTGTATGCCACATGATCTGGCATATCCGCTTAAAGCTGTGTATTTGCAACTAGAGCCTGAAGGTCTGCAAAGGGTTTACCCTAGCGATTCTATTACTAGATATCGGAGAACATACGTAAATACATATAAAATATGGCAAAATACACAGTTAATATATCCAGTTACAATTCTGTTTAGTTTCTGTATTAATTCTTTAGTAGTTGAGTGTGAACTTCAACTAAAGTTTTTTCCTACACAGTTAAGGCATTCTTATAATTCCTTACATTTTAGTATATTCTCTGGCATCTAAGGAGATGCACAATTAGCACATTTGCTCTGTCTAGACTGTCTGATTAGTACCAAGGTGTGAAATCATGGTGAAGCCATTCCTTCAGTAGACACACTGACTAAGCACCCCTACTCATATCTTTGAGACTTCTATCCCCTTATCCAATTAAATTCTATTGGTAAAAAAAGTATTAGTTTCCAGTTGATAAATAGGAAAACGGTGACAACTTGTATGGTGGAATATTCTTCGGAAGAAGTCAGTCCTTTTACACCTATTTGCGGATAAAGGGAATAATTTACAAAGGACAAACCTTACAAAAACAAATCTTATGATATCAAAGGATGCACTTGATTGCCTGCTAAGTAGGTAGTACAGGATAATACTAAGACAGAAAAAATATTCATTTTATATTTGAAGTATCTGCTTTCCAGGAATTCATGCATAAAACAAAAATAGTGTGCAATGGTATTTAATTTTAGAGCTGGAACAGAAGAATTGCAGCATCTCATTACATTAACTGCCTTTTTTTATTTTCCTCACAAATTTTTTTAGCTTTTCTTCACCAACATATTTTGATGGCTTAAGGATACTCAAAATACAAGACTGCTACTTTTTAACACCACTCTGGGTTTTTTCCCCTCTGTGGCATAGTCACTACCGCATGGCCACTGTTGCTTAACTGCAGACGCACCAAAAAGAAATTACAGTGCAGCAAGCTTTATCTAACACAAAAAGACATGGTTGACAATTATTGATTTCTACTTCAAAATTGGTCAATATTTTTGTTACCCTATATTGGCTCACTTTACTCACTGGAAAAGAAAAACATTTCCAACTCTCTACAAGAGATGTGTTTTTCTTTGTAGAAACCAATTCTTCTCTAATGGTGTTTGATTTACCCTCATACTTTTTTACATTTCACTTTTTGATAGTTTTTTCAATCAATTACAAATATAATCATGATATTAAACTATTTTTAATATTTAAATCTGCTACTTCTCCCCTTCAATAACTGCAAATATAACATCCACAGAAATCTTGCTCTGCTTAAAATAACCTCAAATCCTTGTAACAGAACTGGACGTTATTTACCTAGTTTTCTTTTCCCTCTCCTATCAGAGCCCCACTAAATTTTTACTAATAGTTTTACTTTTTCCCAGACAATTAATTCTTACACTATTATTTCTTCTTCATAACCTTCAGTAATTTCAACCATGCAGCATCTTCATCGTCCTTTCCATGATATCACACAAGTTTGCACTATCCTAAACAGCAAAATTTAAGATTCCAAGTTGGAAAGGACCTTTCTTTGCAACCTGTTTAACATCTTTATTAGTGACATGGACAGGGAGATCTAGTGCACCCCCAGCAAGTCCGCAGCAACACCAAGCTATGGGGTGTGGTCAATGCAGCGGAGAGAACAGACACCATCCAGAAGGACCCTGACGGATTTGAGAGACAGGCACATGCAAACCTCATGAAGTTGAACATGTAGGGGACTTTCTACAAAATCTTGTAATGACAGGATGCATGGTAATGTCTTCAAACTGGAAGAAGGTAAATTTAGATTGGGAATTAGGAAGCTCTTCACTCTGACAGTGGCAAGACACTGGAACATGCTGCCAAGAGAAGCTGTGGATCACATCACAGCATATGTTCAAGACAAGGCTGGACTTGTCTTGGAGCAACCTGGCCTAGTAGGAAGTGTCCCTGCCCATGGCAGGAGGGTTGGAAATAGATTATCTTCAAGGTCCCTTCCAACCCAAACCATTCTATAATTCTATATTTTCACCAATTTTTTTTTGTTTTATGCATATACAAGAATTTTGAACTTCATATTAGAAGCTTACTGCTAGCATAAATGTAAACATGTAGATGGAAAGTAAGAGACTCATACACCACTAAAATGAAATGACTAAGGGGTGTGTACATACTTTCTCAAGTTACACAAGGATTGAACTATTTTCATACAAGTCTCATACTTAATTTTTGTCTTGCTTTACAGGCATATGATTACAGTATTCTACAGTAACATTTTCAATACATGGGGATGCTGTTACTATGCAGGCAGACACAGACATGTTTAGGAAATGGTTGATGGAGTTTGCAGAAATCCTTGAAATACTATGACTGCTTTGAAAGAAACAGGTTGTTACCTCCATTTAGACTGACCAAGAGCTATTTTATACATATATATGTAAATTAAAAGGAAAAAAAAGGAAAAAGCAACAAGCCTTTAATAGCACAAATTCAGTACAGGAAGACCATTTTTCCATACGTGCAATCATTAAGAGGCTGCCTGAAGCACAGATGAAGAAAGTTCTCACACCAAAATGCAAAACAAAACATACATGGTTTCCCTTCAAATTACTGCTTGCATACCCTCATGCCTTGATCAAGTCAATGTGTGTACACAGATACCATATAGCGATGACACTGTTTTGCTCCAATGCACCTGTAATCTACATGTCCAAAGAGTTCAAGGAAGTTTTCAATCATCTCAGTTTCTTAAAATGAAGATGCTGTTCCACAGACAAAGATTATGTGCAGATGAACTCCATCTTACTCTCTGCATTCACAGCAGAGTTGCTGGTCTTTCTCTGCTACCATCAGAAGGAGAGGAGCATTCATTCAGCAGCTGACTAAATCAGTTACTACACCAGCTTAAGAATACAACGGTCTAAATCCTGGAGAAGCAGCAGTAGCAAATGTATGCTCGTGATATTTACAAGGTCTTTATTCTTGGAAGCCAAGTACAGGACTGGGAAACCATCATGAAAACTAATGAAGGCCTATCTCCCCCCCCACCACCACCTTAAAGCTTCTTTATATAACGGGTAGTATAATGAATCAGCATCGATAAATTGAAAAGCAATCTTATCTAGTTGAAGATGTACATCCTTGCTCACTGCACAGGTATTGGACTACATTACCATTTGTCCTGGTTTGGGTGAAAACAGGACTAATTCTGTTCAGTGATTTTACTTTTCAGTTCACTACTTCTAACTAACAGCACTTTCTGAAGTTAGAAGCATGTTTTTGCAGTGTCTGCCGCCAGCAGTGATAACAGCCCATGTTTAGAGTTACTACCAAGAATTGGTATGCAGACCAAGACCACTGCTGGACAGTGGGTACCACTCGGGGGGGGGTAGAAAGGAAAAAAAGACTGCACCTAGGAAGGAGTGGACAGGGCAGACGACCCCCAACTGATCAATAAGGTATTCCAGCCCATATAAGTCATATTCAGTAGCAATCAGAGGGATCCAGGAGGGTCTACTGGGCTTTTACCTGAGCTCTTCTCCCCTCTTGGACTGCTCCCCTGGATCATCCAAGGAGGACTCTGTCCCTTCTGCCTTCGACGTCGTGTTCCTGAATCCGGTACCAGAATCCAGCTCCTGAACACAGCTCCTGTCTGCTGCGGGGCCCAGTCTGGGACCTGCTCTACAATATCAGTGGTGACGGTGATGGAATTACCATCAGGGGGTTGGGTTCAGTACTGGTTTTGTATATATTTGTACAAATTCTATTGTATTACTATTAATCATTAAAGCTGTTCTAGTTTCCTTTTTCTAATCACTAAGTCTATCTCCCTTATTCCTTTTCTCTTCCCCTATGGGGAGGGAGGGGGTTAATAGAGAGCGTCTGTTGGGTTTTAGGGGCTGTCCTGACACTAAACCACGATACCATTCAAAGTTCTTTCTAACCCAAACCATGATATGATTCTAGAATCTTAAGATGAAATTAGTATCAAAATAAAGAAAAATAATATAAAAAAAATCTACTGTTTCTATGATCAGCTAACTAATGCATTACATCTTTTAAAATGGAGTCTACAGGAAAAGGTTATGGCCAGAAACAATGATACTCTTGAGGTTACAGGTTACAGTTAGAGAAGAAAATTGTAGGACTGGGAGAAAAACTAAGAAAAAAATACTGTCACATTTGATAATTTAAAATCCATTTGCATCACACAGTTCTAGAGGAAGACAAACAGAGCACATACCTAGGGCACACAGCTACACAAAGAGTCTCACAAGAGATAACATTAAAAACAAACATTCTTCCCACAAACAAATGACACCAAGAATAATAGAAAATAGGGTAATTGAAGAGGACTATTAAAGAAAGACCAATGTTTTTTCTTGGGCTTAAAGGAGGGCAGGGGGAGGGGGGAGGTGGATGCAGGGAAGAAAAGCATTTGGCCTTAAACGTCTGCTCTTTTATATTCTTGATAATTACTGAAAAGCCTAAATGATGATTCAAGTAGTGCTTCATCCTGGTAACAAAAACAGTTGCAGGAAGGGTTATCTAAATGTCACAGTCAAAATAATATCATGTGAAATTTAATCAGCAAGCCATTGCAAATAACCATTCATCAGCCAAAAGAATTTAACCATAGATATTCTGGTATGTCATTTATTTAGAGACAGAGTTGTCCAAATTTGAAATTTTGACCATTTAAAATTTAAAAATAAAAGCATTCTTATGAAGGAAATACTGATCTGTAATACTGTTTTTATAATGCCTTAATAAATGATACTTCATTATTAGTAGCAGCTAACCTCTTATTTCTAATTTTACTGAATCCTTTTCTTCAAGATCATCATTAACAACTAATGCAATTAATAAAAAACCAATGTGATAAAAAAATACAGACTGATATAACAGGCATTGTATTAACATGACACTCTTGCTATAGGTTGTTTTGCTTGTCACAAAAAAAGCTGAGAGGAAGAAATTATCACACATCAGAACATTGAAAAACTCATATTCACAATTACATAGATTAGAGTTGTACAAAAGCCCTACTGCTCATTATCAGAGATTTTAGCTTCCACTAAACTTTCAAGTTCAGTGAAAAATAAGTTTCTCTTTCCACTTTACTTTCCAGTTCATTTTAACTGATGCTCAAGCATTTAAGGTAGAATATGGTATTCAAGTAACAACAGCAATAAAAATATACACATACATGCTATCTTGGAAGAGTCCTAGGAGAAAAATAAAAGGGAGGAAAGGGGGAAGAAAAGCATGAGATGATGAACTCCAGTAACAGAGAGCACAAGGCAAAATACCTATTTATCAGGAAAGAATAAGGAATGATTTCACAACATTAGCATGGTGGACTAAAACTAGGTAGAAGCACTGAAGCAGGCTGGATATCAGTGAGATGCACCCTAGACCCAGTAGTGACATTAACCCCAATTTAAAATTCAATTGAGTTGTGTTGAGAAAAGGCAGCTCAGAACCTCTGTGAGATCAGTGGCAGTTTCAGAGATTATGATGCAGATGAAAGGGGGAAAGGGAAATCTAGATGGAATACAAGATGCAGCTCGAGAGATTCTCTTGAAGTATGTGGTGTAACCTCATTGTTTGTCTTATTTTTTGTGTGAAATTAAGACAGGTTATTACACAGTGAGAAAGGACTGCTTCCTAGTGGACTGAAAAACAACCCACTAAACACCACCTGTAATTACACTGGTGCCCACACATACTGTCTATGAAAGAGAAGACACCCTAAAAGTATTCTGAAAAGAAATAACCTCTAAGAATCAATAACAGAATTAATACGAGCACTGCTTTGCATTTCTTCTGTACTCTCTCCAACAGAAATGAAATGATTGCAAAATACTTTGGTTTACAATCACTGTTTAAAGATTATTCCATACCTGATTATCAGTTGGTGCTTACAAGGAACATACGGTATTTTTATGCCACAGTCTGAGCTCATCACAGGAGGCATCCTATAATGGGCATATAAGACGAGAGCTTGTACTGAATGGGTAAAGGGAACTAGCAACTTCTCATGGCAGATGGCAAATCTTTTTCATACCCCACAAATGCATTGTGTCTGTGGGCCCTCACAAACAGGTCCCCACTTTAGAACCTGTTGATCAAAATTACCTGCACCCCAACGTTTGGTATGGGCTCGCAGAGAGTTACATTTATGATATGTTACCTACATATTCTGGCTTACAGTGCACATTAGGAATGCCTGGTCCACGTCCCTATTTATTCACCAATAAAATATTTGTTAGATCTACATATTTCAGATCTAAACCCCAACATGGCAGACAAAATGACAGGCATTAAAAGATATTGAATGTCCCGATTACTATAGCTAATGGACAACACAAAATTTGGGATTTAATACCATGTCTGGCTTTGGGATAATGTCAGTAGAAAATTGCTTGTATTTTGAAAACTTAATGCTACAGGCAGAAATATTAGCTAACATTACTAGGCAATCAATTGACACTATTAACTTGTTGTTACAAGCTACTTCAAGAACAGCCTTAAAAATGACCTGGTATTAATTCACTGAAGGGATGTACCTGCATAAAGGGATGGAGCGTACCCTCATCAAATCTGCTCATGATACAAAACTGGGAAGAGTGGCTGATATACTGAAAGGCTGTGCTGCCATCCAGCGAGATCTGGGCAAAGGAAAACCTAACGAAGTT